>CAOKYR010000266.1:0-174466 GCA_948473455.1 Teleiodes luculella | reverse complement strand
AACTATTAACGCGGGCGGCGCTGCAGCGGGAAGCTAGTAGTTAATAAAGACCTAAGCTAACTAAAACTTTTTAAAAATATTGGTTTTCACTAACAGTCTAGTTGGGCTCATAAAGGTAGGCAGAAACACAGAACATTTAAAAGAGGTTAGGGCGGCGCTGTGGGCGGGGCCGGCGCGCCAAGACTATGAGCAAACGCTCATCAATCATGCGGTCGTCTCTCTCTCTCGCTGATGGGAGAGAGGGGATCCAGCTTCAGCCTTTCGGCTCTGTCTGGGGCTTTCTTCGCGGGCCTTGACAAAGGTCCCGGTCGTGGGGTGCCATCATTGGATGGTGGAATCTGAGGCCATCTTTGGGTTGTGGTGCTCACTGATGGGGTGCGGGGCTCTCCTCCTCGGCGCTTCTCGCCAGTAGAAGCTCCCTGGGGAGAGCCTTGGACCTTGGGTCTGGTGGGCGGCAATGCAGTGGGGCGATCCCGCGGATGTGCTCGAGCGAGGACTGGTCCGCTCGCTCGAACATGGTCTTCGCTAGTCGGCCAATGAACTCGTCCAGGTCTTCGTGCTCCAGGTCCCGCTTGATGGTGGAATTGCGCACGAAGCGTGGGGCGCCGACTATTGTTCTGAGGCTCTGGTACTCCTGTGATCTAAGCGTCCTCCTGTACGCTTCCTTTACAAGGGCGTACCAGGCCGGTGCGGCGTAAGTCAGACGCGACCGCACATAGGTTTTGTAGATCCCCAGCTTCGTGCGCACGGGGAGGCGGGAGTCGAGCAACGGACGCAGCTTAGACCTGGCGGCTTTCACCTGGCCCACCACATTGGCCACGTGCTTCCGCATGGTCAGGTTTCTGTCGATGGTCAAGCCCAGATATTTCACCGAACTTGACCATTCCACCGGATGTCCCATCAGCCGGACCCTTTCTGGGAGGTACTTCTGGCCGGTGATCATTGCCTGGGTCTTCAGGACATTGACCTTCATCCGCCACTTGGATAGCCAGTCAGGCAGCACATCGAGGGTCCGCTGGATCTTCGTGACCGCGTGATGAGGTTTGTATGAAGCACTCATGTAGGCTGCGTCGTCAGCGAAGAGAGCCAGCTTTGTGCCTTCCAATACTGGGATATCGTCAGTAAAGGCCGCATAACACAAAGGGGAGAGTCTGCTCCCCTGAGGTACTCCTGCCTGGATTGGTCGAGGTGTGGATAGGGCGTCCTCCACGGCTACCTGGAAACTCCTCCCTTCCAGGAAGCTCGCCACTATCTTGACCAATCGTCTGGGTGCGGTCGTCTGGGAGAGCTTGTACACCAGGCCCTCGTGCCAAACTCTGTCGAAGGCCTTCTCCATATCCAGCAGTACGGCGACAGTCTGCTCTCTTTTGTTGAGGCCCATCGCCATAAAGTGGAGTACGCGGGCCAGCTGGAGGGTCGTCGAGTGTTCCGACCTGAAGCCGAATTGTTCCGGTCTGGGCACGACGTGGGGTTTCAGCAACTCGAGCAGGAGGTCCTCAAACACCTTCGAGATGTTGAAGAGCAGCGTGATCGGGCGGTGGTTTTCTGGGCGCATTAGGTTCTTGCCGGGTTTTGGGAGCAGGATAACCCGGCCCAGCTTCCACGCGGTGGGAAAGTGTCCCGAGCGTAGTATCCCGTTGAACAACCTTGTCACCGCCGCGACTGCGCGTCGCGGGAGGTAACGGAGTGCGGTGTTCGGGATTCTGTCCGCGCCCGGGGCCTTCTTGGCTTTCACTCTATTTAGGGCTCGCTGCACTTGGGTTGGGGTGAAGAATAGCGCGTCTTCATCCGGCCCGATCGGCTCTGCAAAGTACTCTCGAAGGTGCCTCTCGACTGCGGCTACGTGCTCCACGTCTTCCGTAGGATTCGGCTTGAACTGGCTCTCCAGGCTGTCGGCGAAGAGTTCGGCCCTCTCCTTTGCCTCGTAGCGTAGGCGGCCTTGAGCGTCCAACAGTGGACGGACGGGTGCAGGGATTACGGACAGCTGTCGGCAGAGCCGGTGAATGGAGGGGGCCTTGTCCTCGACATCCCTCAGGTGTTGGTCCCAGCCGTCCGCAGCGTGGTCGTTCAGCGCTTCCCTCACTCTCTTGACTAACTCGTTGAGCTTCGTCTTGATGTGAGGGGACCGAGTATGTTGCCATCTCCTTCTAGTCTCGCGTTTCTCCCGTATGAGTTCCTGGATCCGGGCAGGAAGCGGCGCGAGCCTTTGTCCTGCCGGAACGGTGTGGGAGTTGGCGTTCAAGGCGTCTTGGATGGAGATGGTCAGCTCCTCTGCGGCTGAATCGACATCGGCACTCGTCATGATGGGCTGCGTGCGGATCCGCTCGTCCAGGTCTGCAGCAAATGCCTCCCAGTCGGTGCGTGTCCGTGGTGCTGGAGGTGCAACTCGAGTCGGCAGGTCGTCGAACACGAGCAGCACCGGACGATGGTCAGAGGGGAGGTCCACCAAGACCTCCTGGTAGGGGGGGCAGCGGATGCCCTTCGTGATTATGATGTCCAACACGTCGTCTGACAATGGGCTCCTGGGGTCGTGGCGAGTTGCCTCTGGTGGCCCGTGGACATCATAGCCATGGTCCACTGCGTCTTGGTGGAGGATGCGTCCGGCGGTGGTCGTCTTGGTACTGTTCCAGGCGGGGTGCTTGGCGTTGAAGTCACCAGCCACGATGGTCGGGCTGGGGGCGTCAAGCAGCTTTCTGATATCCCTCGCCTGGAACTGGCCTTGCGGCGGTCTGTAGACGGCGAACAGGCGCAGGTCCCTGCCGCCGTAGTGCAGTTGCACACCGAGGGCGTACATCGACGATAAGGTGATGTCGTCGATCTCCTGGTGCACCAGTCTCCTCTTCACCAGGACGGCCAGCCCTCGGTATGCATATCCCAAGGTGGAGATTTGGTCCCTCCGGTAGCACATGTAGTTGGGCACCCGCAGCGAGTCAGTCGGCCGAAGATGTGTCTCGCTGATCAGCGCCACGTCGACATTCTGCTGCCGGAGGAAGTGTCTGAGCAGCCTGACCTTTTTGCTCAGGCCCTCGGCGTTCCAGTGGACCACCCTCAGTGAATTAGCCATTGATGGGCCGTGAAGTAATGGCTGCGCTGAGGGAGGCGGAATCTACTTTCCCGCCGGAAAGTGCTGCTGATAGCACTTGCTGCAGTAGGCCTAAGGTCTGCAACAGCTGGTCTTGGGCCGATGGTGTTGAGGCAACCGGTGCGGCTGTCTTTGCCGGGGCATTTGCGCTGGAGGGCACTGGAGCCTTCGCTGTCTTCCGACGCCTGGGCCTGGGCTTCCTGCCCGTGCTGGCGCCACGGGGCAGAGCGTCATTCGCAGGAGCCATGAGGTTTGATCCCGCTGACTCCTGGACTGTGGCTGCTTCTTGGACCTTGGGCCTCTGCAGGCCTGTGCGTGGGGCAACGCCGGCCTTCTTGTTCCGCGTCTCTCGGCGGAATGCGGGGCAGTTCGCGTTATTCGCGGTGTGTGGGCCTCCGCAGTTCGCGCACGTCGGAAGGTCCTCCTTAGGGCGTGGGCATTCGTGGGCTGCGTGGTCTCCCCCGCACTTCACGCAGCGTCGTGGTCGGTGGCAGTGGTGGGATGAGTGCCTGAACCCTTGGCAACGGTGGCACTGCGGGACTCCCTTTTTGCCGCGCCAAGGTTCCACCTTGACGCCTGGCATATACAGTAGCTCTGAGATGGAGTAGAGCTCCTGGGTCTTCTCACTCTTGGCCACCTCCGCGAAGTAGAGACAGCCAGGGCGACCTGTCCGCCCTTGGATGGCCTTGGCGTAGATGGCGGGGAATCCGAGCGACTGCAGGGCTTCCACGATTTCCTCCGGTTTGGCTCCTACCGGGAGACCTCGGATCCCTATCTTGACGTTCCGCTCCTCCTTGGGCGAGTAACTCCACCAGCTGATTTTTTCCCTAAAGGCCAACTCATCAAAGTAGGCCTGAAGGGTGCGATACTCGGCTCCGGATTGAGGGCTGAAGCGGACGCCTTTCCCAAAGGGGCGGGCGTTTGGCGGATGTCCAAGTTTCTCCGCCAGCAGCTTCATATGCGCGGTCCAATTTGGGAGGTCTTCGACCACTATTGGTGGGTAGGCGCTCTTCGGCTGCTGGGCGGAGGTGGATGCAGAAGTAGAGGGGGCGGCTGCGGTATTGGTTGCCGTTGCAATGGGCGCTGGCTTCGGCGCTGTCGCCGCGGCTGCGGCGAACGAGGTCGGCGCCGTTGTGCGTTGAGGCAGCGGTGGTTGCGTGGGAGGCGTCGCGGTGGAAGCGGCGCTGATTTCGGGCCGCACATTGTGGGTGCGCGCCGTTTGCGGCTGCACAGCAGGTAGCTGTGGTGCAGTAGGCGGCGGCGGCGGTGGGGCGGGGGCAGCCACGGGGTGCGGTGAGGGGGTGGGGGGGGCCCGTCCCTTCAACCGCGGATCGCGCAGGTGTGCGGGGTGAGGCGCTTGCGATCCCTCGAGGCTGCGGGAGCGCTTTATCAGCTCTGCTTTCTCCTTGGCCGCAGTCCTGGGTGATCTGCGGCAACGGTCCAGCAGCTCTTTACAAAACCGCTTTCGTGCGGATTCTTCATCGTCCTCTTCGTCACGCTTTCTGCGAGAGCGGACGGGTGGCAGTGTTTCCTCGCTGGCGCTTGTGATCGCCGCGAGGTCTTCTGGGGTGAGGTCCTCTAGTTCCCCCAATTCCCGCTCCTGTATCTTCAGGTAGGCGCTCATCCAAGCCAGCAACCCCGACGACACGAAGTTGTACTCGGCGAGCCTCGCCGTCATGATGAGGTCTCGCTCGTACTGCCGCCGGGAGCGCTGGTCTGCACGGCGCGCGGTGGGGGGCGTCTTGGGGGCGGCAAATGATGCCAGTGCCTGCTCTTCCGCAGACACTGGGCTTTTTGTGGCAGCAGGTGCGGTCTCCGCTGCTGGGCTCGCTAGCGTCCGCGCTGCTGAAGTTGCAGCGCTGGGCGCGATGGGCTTCGGTTTGGGTATGCCGGTCGGTCTTGCGGCCGGCGTTTTAGGCGCAGACGGTGCTGCTGCGGCGGCTGGGTCCGTCGCGGCGGATGCGCGGGCGCGCGGGGGCGGTTGGTCTGCCCCCTCCGCGGTCTGCGGTCGTGTCTGCCTCGGCGCAGACATTGGCGGTGCGCGAGGTGAATTGGCCGACGGGTCGCGACTAAGGAGGGCGACCAGACACCAACGCTGCTCCCTCCCCCGGGGCTTGCCGCTTGTGGCAGACCGGGCTTGGTCACAGCGCAGGATAAGTCACCCTCCGGCGCTAGTGGGCGTCGGCGTTCTTCGCCAGGGATGCGGTGCGGTGCACCCCTGGGCGCGGCTCGGGAGGCAGTTGCCCAGCAACTGTGCCCGAGAGAGCAGTGGGTTTGTGTCGCGCGAACTCGAGAGCTAAAGTCTACCAACTATAATATGGTTCAGCCAATAGCAGTCCGTAGGTTTAGTTATCTTGCATTATTTTTCTTGTAAGAATTTATAATTATTTTTGTACAGATTCAAGGTCAATCTCTTAATAAAATAGTGTCTGTAAAATCATATGACCGCAACTAGCTTACGCCTGTACGAGTAACAAAATCAGAGTTTTTATTACTAAATTGTAAAAAGAGTCTAGAAAGTTCTCAGACCACAGTTCTCTTACGGCCGCATGAGCGAGCCCATTCTTATTGGTCTAAAAATCCAGCGCTCTCATTGGCTGACCGTTTTTAGTATGAGTCGCGATCTATTTTTCTGAAAAACGCATGTTTAAATCATTGAACTAGCTTTATTTTGACTATGTAATGTAATAGATAGTAGGTAAAAAACAGATAATATCAAAGTTTCAGATAAAAGAATGTAATATTATAGGCGCTAGGCAGGAAATAAAGATTGCCCATTTCCCTTCCTATTTCCTGTTCCCAAGTTCTATTTGCGCACGAAATAAGTAGTTATTTAAATAAAACTATAATAGATTCATTATTACCCATGTTTTTTACAATAATTTAGCTACAAAAAAATATGTAAAGTTAGGAAATAAAGTTTCAAGGTCATCCCATAATTAGGCAGAAATTCTCAAATATATTGTATTTCACTAGAATCTTATCAGATCCTATTAGACTATTATGTTTTCACATAATTTAACTCGAATTCGGTAATTAAATATGTTTTGTGGTAAATTCAATAAATCTCTCCCCTATTGCTCTCTCGCTCTTTTCCCCCCCGCGCGGCTTCCACCCCGCGAATAGTTGTAAAACAAATATAAGCCGGGCCAATCCCGGCGAGTAGTGTCATTCCCAGCAAGTCATTCCAATTAGAAGCAAGCTAGAGAGCAAGAGGCTTCTTACAAGAAACCGGCGTTTCAATTACATACCCCCTACGGAGTAGTACCTAGTCGGAGAAAGGGTATGTCGGCGTCTCTATGAGACAGTGAAAGGGCCGACTGAAGGGTGGTACAGTAATTCGAGGTAATACGGTGGTACTTGGCAGCGGTACGACGGTGGTACGACGGCGGCGGCATAGCGACGAGACAACGGCGGCGACTTCAACGGGGCCTGTGGATTCCCTGGCCTGCGGCGTGTCGACGGAGCGACGGCTAGACCCTGCGAAGCAGACCTAAGTTCTCTATGTTTCAAGATCCGCTAGGAAGATCCGATCGTTTGGTCTGCTGAATTATCGAAGGCGCAAGGGTAGAACGGTGCGGACTGGACGGTGGATCTTTCATATGGTCCTTCCGCAGCCGGATTGCTGAACCAGAAGAGGACATCGACGAGGGCTAGCCAGTCGACACGCAAGAAGAACGAAGAGGCCGTCAAGGGTGCTGCTCGGCCGAAGAACGAAGAGGCCGTCAAGGGTGCTGCTCGGCCGAAGAGAGAAGAGGCCACAAGGTTGCTGCCAGGCCGAAGTGCAAGAGAGAAACGGCCCGTTCGGGACACCACGACGGTCAAGAACGGATTGGTCGAGCGCACGACGAAGCCAGAGGGAAAGACCATAGTACCATCCGGTACGAGCTGACAAGGTCGGGAAACCTCCCGGTGCGAACAAGACCTTGACCCAGCGCACGCAGTCGAAAGCCAGCCGTGGCCTAGACAGCGGTGTGGTGCATTTCGGGCGTGCACACGGGTGCATGTCCGTTAGGACAGAAACAGTCCGGCTGTTCCGTAGTGGGCCGCATTGGCATTGCACACCACTATCGGTCCAGTTCCCCCCTGTTCGCCTTTGGGTGTCGTACACCGGTAGGACGGCATCCCGTAGGGAGTAGGTAGGGCGTAGGAGTAGGGACCGTTAGGGACGTGACTGACATACGGACAGTCGGCAAGAAAGAAGAAAGAAGACAACGCCCGAAGAGAAGATGGAGCCAACCGCCAGCAGAGGGAGCCACGAGGAAGAAGGGATTCGGTTGCGATCGGGCAGGACGACAACGCCGGTGGACGGGGCACTGAGAGCCTGCGACGCGATAACACCGGTGGAGCGAACGACGCCGTCCAAGGCCAGCACCGAAACGAACACGTGGTCGGCGGGCACGGGATTGTCCGCCATCAGCGGCACGAGCAATGCAGAATCCGACGCAACGCTCACAGAAGACGAGCCGCACAACGTAACGCAGATAGAGAATGCTCCCAGAGAGTGTAGCCGATCGGGGACCGCGGACAGCTTGGCGAAGAAAGAAGCTATCCAGGCCAGGATGAAGTTGATGGAAATCAAGAAAAGGGAGCTGGAGATAGAAGCGGAGCTCGCGAGAGCACAATACGAGCTAGCTCTGCTGCCCTCAGAATCCGACGCGACCTATAGTATCAACCTGGAAGGGCGGGCCCGCGAACAGAGAATTACGGCTGCACACGGGGGGGAGCGCTGGGCGCGCCAGCAAGCGGTGGAAGACGTACCGAACGCGCGCCGCAGCAGCGAGGTCAATGAACTTACAAGCGCATTGTCGAGCGCGCTGAAGTTCCTCAAAGAAGATTCGCAGAAAGCGAACACGCAGTCGCCACCGAAGTATTTGCATGAGCTGCCTGTATTCGACGGTGACATAGGAGAATGGATCGCTTTCAAAACCGTGTACAAGGACACAAACCGACTATTTAGCGAGGCGCAAAACGTAGCGCGGCTACGGCGCGCGCTAAAGGGAACTGCGAAAGAGTCGGTAAAGGCGCTGCTATACTCGGGTTCGCACACGACGGACATCATGGAAACACTCGAGCGAAGGTTTGGCAGGCCCGAAATCCTAATAATGAATGAATTGGAAGCGATCAAAAAGATGCCGCGACTACAGGAAAATGGACGCAACATCGTGGCATTCGCAAATAGAGTAGCCAACTGCGTGGCCTCTATCAAAGCGCTAAATAAGCCGCAATACTTGTATTCGCCGGAGCTGACTAACCGCATAGCGGATAAGTTGAACCTCATCTTAAAGTACAAGTGGAACGCGTTCACGGTTCGATATCCAGACGAACCAGAACTTGAAAAGATGAGCGAATTCTTGAATTCCATGGCTGAACAATGCGGGGCGATGGCGGCTTACGAAACACGCAAAGAGGAAAAAAGAGAGCGTGTAGAAAAGAGACAGCGCTATGAAACGAGAGGCGGCTACGAGAAAGAGAGAGAGCGCTATGCGAAAGAGTCCCGTGAGAAAAAGGGATGGCGCTCTACATATGCGACTCGTATGCATGAATACGAAGAAAATGCTGAAGACAGATCGAGCGAGTCGTATGAAAGCGATTCTGAAGCGAGTGAATCGCACGACAGCGAGGTTGGCGAGCGAACCGAACCGGCTAACCAAGTGCTCGCCGTAAGAAACGCGAAGAAGAAGAAAAGGCAAGCTAAGAGCAAACCGGAACCGTGCTCTTCGAAGCAAGAAAAATCGGCTTGTCCTTTGTACAGCGATAGCGACCACGAAGAGGCGTCAGCAATGGTCGCAGCAGTGAACAACAAGCCGAAGAAGCACAGAAAAGACTTTAAGAACGAAGAAAAGTCGTGCTCACAGAAATCGAACGGAAAATCGGCTTGTCCTTTGTGCAGCGAAACGCACGGACTACGGGACTGCGAGAAGTTCCGTACACTGTCGTACGACGACAGGCGGAGCAAGGCCAAGGAACACAGAGCGTGCTTCAAGTGTCTGAGCACGACTCATCAGAGATTCGGCTGTCGAGCGAAGCCTTGTGGGAGGAACGGATGCAGAGTGGGCCACCACCAGCTACTACACAAGGACGAAGAGAAAACGGCCACAGCCGAAAACACGGCCACGAACGGAAAAACAGTTGCTTCACCACTGAACGCAGTCGTCAGCAAGTACACCACGTATTTGAAGATACTACCCGTGGAACTATACGGGCCTCGAGGCAAAATAGAAACGTTCGCCTTGTTGGACGAAGGGTCCACGATGACATTGATCGAAGAGGACACAGCGCTGGCGATCGCTCCGCGAGGAAAGTCGGATCCACTAAGCATAGAAGGGATCGGTGGGAAGCGAACCGACTTTGAGCGATCATTTCGTCTAACAGCACAGATTAAAGGGCGATTCGAACGGAAATTTGAGAACATGACTGCCTACACAATAGGTCCACTGAACTTAACGACGCAAGCTGTTCCACGCGAATTGGTAGCAAAGTGCGCTCATCTGAAGGGCATCGAAGATCAGTTGATTTACGCACGCACACGCCCTACGATATTAATCGGTCAAGATAACTGGCACCTGATCACAACGCGAGAGGTCGTCCAAGGAGATATCGACCAGCCAGTCGCCTCGTACACATCGTTAGGCTGGGTGCTCCACGGAAGAGAAAAAGGCCCCAAGGCGAGACACGCCATTGTAAATAATGTTTCAACAGAGAGAAACAGCGATAACATGGAGGCTTTGAACAAGGAACACTGTAGCACAGATAGCCTAGGCATCGAGGCGAAGAAACCGTCGAACGACGTAGACCAACGAGCTCTCACTGTGCTAGAACGAACCACGAAGCAGTTACCGAATGGGCGAAACAAAACTGGTCTCTTATGGCGCACCGACAACAAAGTGATGCCAGAAGATAAGCAGCGAAGCGAGCGCGCAACGGAGAAAAAACAAGGAAAATTATCGGAAAAGCGACGCGCAAAGTCACGACGCAAGCACAAGCGCGCAAACAACTCGCAAGAAAAAGTGCTAGAGCGAGACAGCACTATGAAGAGCGCGACAGAAAAGGCACCAAACAACTCGAGCAACTGCAATCGGGTGCATAGAACATCGTCGCAGCCTTCACGACACGCTCAGGCCGCTAGACCGCAAGAAAGGCCTAAAGACGCAAAGAAAAGTCGAGCGAGCACACGGCGCAAGCGCAAACGTGAACAGAACCATCGGCAGAACGAACGGAACATCGAGACGTCGAAGCAAGTTACTGTTCACAAAAGGTCGCAAGAACGAAAGTCGCGTGTATCTAGACGTCTAGACAGCCACACAAGTCTAGACCAGACTAGGTCACAAGGACCTGAGCGAATACGAAACACGCGCGGAGTCAAGAACAACGAGTTGCGACGGAAGAGCGCTAAACAGAGAACGCAAAGCGCCATATGACTACAACTGGCGCGAACCTCGTCAGCCCACGCGACCACCTGACCTGACCCGATCGCAACCCTCCTCGTCGTCCTGCCCAGCACGATCGCCTCCGCGAAGAGAGTGTTAGCACACTGGGGGGAGACTGTCGGCGATCGACGTTATGTAAATAGTAAAGTTAATTAGGCTAGGTATCGCAACTTGTTGGCGATCGACCGGATGCGTCTTTGTACATACTTAGAATTAGGTTTTTACTGCAATTTACTATTTTTGCCCTTAATAATACGTAGGATTAGGTTTTTATTTGCATTTATATTACTTGTTTCTAAAATACGTAGGTTTAGTTATCTTGCATTATTTTTCTTGTAAGAATTTATAATTATTTTTGTACAGATTCAAGGTCAATCTCTTAATAAAATAGTGTCTGTAAAATCATATGACCGCAACTAGCTTACGCCTGTACGAGTAACAAAATCAGAGTTTTTATTACTAAATTGTAAAAAGAGTCTAGAAAGTTCTCAGACCACAGTTCTCTTACGGCCGCATGAGCGAGCCCATTCTTATTGGTCTAAAAATCCAGCGCTCTCATTGGCTGACCGTTTTTAGTATGAGTCGCGATCTATTTTTCTGAAAAACGCATGTTTAAATAATTGAACTAGCTTTATTTTGACTATGTAATGTAATAGATAGTAGGTAAAAAACAGATAATATCAAAGTTTCAGATAAAAGAATGTAATATTATAGGCGCTAGGCAGGAAATAAAGATTGCCCATTTCCCTTCCTATTTCCTGTTCCCAAGTTCTATTTGCGCACGAAATAAGTAGTTATTTAAATAAAACTATAATAGATTCATTATTACCCATGTTTTTTACAATAATTTAGCTACAAAAAAATATGTAAAGTTAGGAAATAAAGTTTCAAGGTCATCCCATAATTAGGCAGAAATTCTCAAATATATTGTATTTCACTAGAATCTTATCAGATCCTATTAGACTATTATGTTTTCACATAATTTAACTCGAATTCGGTAATTAAATATGTTTTGTGGTAAATTCAATAAATCTCTCCCCTATTGCTCTCTCGCTCTTTTCCCCCCCGCGCGGCTTCCACCCCGCGAATAGTTGTAAAACAAATATAAGCCGGGCCAATCCCGGCGAGTAGTGTCATTCCCAGCAAGTCATTCCAATTAGAAGCAAGCTAGAGAGCAAGAGGCTTCTTACAAGAAACCGGCGTTTCAATTACATACCCCCTACGGAGTAGTACCTAGTCGGAGAAAGGGTATGTCGGCGTCTCTATGAGACAGTGAAAGGGCCGACTGAAGGGTGGTACAGTAATTCGAGGTAATACGGTGGTACTTGGCAGCGGTACGACGGTGGTACGACGGCGGCGGCATAGCGACGAGACAACGGCGGCGACTTCAACGGGGCCTGTGGATTCCCTGGCCTGCGGCGTGTCGACGGAGCGACGGCTAGACCCTGCGAAGCAGACCTAAGTTCTCTATGTTTCAAGATCCGCTAGGAAGATCCGATCGTTTGGTCTGCTGAATTATCGAAGGCGCAAGGGTAGAACGGTGCGGACTGGACGGTGGATCTTTCATAAGGATTATTCCCGTTTCTTTTACTGAAAGGTATATTGAATTGCGTTTAAAAAAATTATTCATATAGTGGTGCAGGGAAAATAACACACAAGTAATTTTAAGAAGACAATATAATTAAATTTTCATACAAATCTTTAACGTAAATTATATTTAAAATACTGTACATGAAGTCGGCTTAGTCTTGCAGGAAATCATTTGCCCCGATTATAGACGAAGAGACTGGTACAGTTTTGATGCCATAAGCTTCAATCTTAGATTCTTAAATTATTCGTAAAGCAAATGATCGTCTCCAATACAGCCGACATTTTTTTTTATATTCTCCTCGTGATATGGCAGATTGTCGATATGAAAAACTTTTAGAAAAACAAATTTATCTTAATACTACAACTGAAGAAATGCACTAATATATATTTTTTTATTTACAAGTAGGAAACATGATATCGACGAATATTGCCTTTGCTTCTCCAAAAAACTCCATACTAACTAACAAAAGTGCCGAATAAAGCATGTTTTAATCTCGATTGAGTACATAATAATAAGATTAAAGATTAAAATCACAACAAAGCAGATCTCTTTTGCTTGAACACGTTGTATTATTGCATGCAACATTTGAAATTTAAATTCAATATACAAGAAAGTCTGTAACAAAACGTTCTATACAATTCCTTTAAAAAATACGCTCCAATTAAAAAATGAATCGGAACATAGCAACGGTCCTTATTCCATCTCCCTTAGTTCAAATGTGGTAGTAAGTCATGTGGACAAAGATGTTGTTGGAGAATGTAAAATTTAACTTTGTTTTGTTACAGACAACCATTACAAGTTACACAACCAAGAAGCATAATAAAGTAGAGAGAGATGGCGACACAATACTTACAAACAGTTTCTTTTTTTAATATTTCGTTTAGCGCCATCTTTGTCGCTCCAAATGCCAATGAATAATAAAATATTAGTCACCCACTACCCAAGTAAGTGGAAAATATTAAAAACGTGGGAAACTCATGGACCAAAGGGCTAGTTACTACTGCAACAAAATTTAAGATCGATTGCTTAAGTACTAAGTGACATATTTACTTAAAAAGTCAATTACGACCATCGCCATATATGAAAAAAAAACTTAAACTATATACTTTACAATTATCTAATATAACTCTATTTAATAAATACAAAAATCTCTTATTGTTATTATTATCTAAGATAATATTTTCCTACCTCATGTCTTGAAACTAAACGCTAAGTGAATGCACATGTAACACTGTAAACTTAGTTCAGTCCACGCAGCGAAATGTAAGCTTTGCGTTTGTGTGTTCAAAGTAAGTACCTACCTAAGGTATATTTTGATTCCAGATAGGATTGAAAAAGGTTATTTATAATCATACTTTGCATGCCTTTCGTCTGTTGATTTTATTTCCGTAGTAGAAAAGTATATCTTGGTATCTACGGTATCGAATTAGGACGTAAATTAGATGACAGAGAAAAAACAGAATGGTAGAGACAAAAGCGTGGCTTTTACATTTAAAGTAGAGTAGAAAATAAAAAAAAACTTGTAAGTACATATTGTGTGAAGCTTAACTTTCAAACTCTCAAACACGAATCACACAAACGCATTGCCCAAACCTCGCTAAGTGAACTGTATGCGTGGTTAACGCTTAAAGGGATGGCCCTAAAAATATTTTGACTAAAAGAGAGATCAAATCATTGCCACCTAGACTTCACTTCGCTCTTTGAGTTACTAAATTGCCAACCTTATTTCAACAAAAAAAAACGCAAGTTTATTTTGCAGACTTCTTATTTTCAGTTAGTATAATTAATGTTTGTTTATGCAAAACCACTTTTTTAGCTGCAAATAATTTGGTAATGACATCACTCGAAGAAAGAAATGAAGTTCAAACTTATTTTATAAACTGGAGGCCGTGCGGGATGGGCGACAACACTCGTTTGTACTTTGAAAATTGAAACATAAAGCGGCCACGATGCTGCAAGATAATTCCTTTACCACATACATAGTTACTAATTAAACACGCGTTAAGCGCCTGTCTAAATTTTAGACTCTAAAACATCTTCTACGACATTTTCATACAAGACGTTCCAGACAAGCGTTTAGCGTGCATTTAAGTTTTTTGTGGTACGACCCTTATAGTCTAAGAGCCAGGGAACAAAAACGTCAGGTTAAAAAGTGTTAAAGCTGCCAATGTTAGGTACGAAAAGATCCGTTTTAGAATTTCCGATAACAGCTCTAAACTATCCTTAAATCATTATCTATTTATACAAAATGTGTAGGTTCACTTTGAACACATCAATATTAACGTGTGGTACATTATTATAAGAACTATGTACAAATACTTGTGGCAAAGACTTTATTAATCATAACTAAAATGACAAATGTAAACTAAATACAATTGAAATGCTACGTCTCGAAGACCTAAAATGTATCAACTCTCTTTAATCAAAGAGAATAATGTAATCTAAACTGATGACAATAAGGCCCACAATCCACCGAAGCGGGGAAGAGAGGAAAGGAGGGAAGAACTGCAAATCTCCGCTCGGGTAAATATCTCCGCTCAGCTTTGGCGGATACAGTATAGGTACACGTTTGTTTAAAAACATATCCCCTCGTCTCCGCTTCAAATATCTCCTCTCCTCTCCGCTTTGGTGGAGTGCGGGTCTAATGACGGCGCAAGGCAAATACATATCGCTTTTATTATAGAATCATGTCAAACTTTGCCTTAATTCGCTGACAAAAGAGGATTTAGTAATTATATGGTATCCGAATTACCGCACATTATCAGAAACCATTTTTAATAAAAATATTACCAGATTAACAAAAAAGTTGCAGGTGGTTGACTATCTTATTGCGATTAATTCACTATTTGTTTAAATTTATACACATAACGTGACATAACTACATTTTGTCATCTAATCTAAAAATATTTTTTTTCCTAAAAATTTCCATTTTTTTTTATAACCTTGGCCTGTATAACTATCTAAATGTAAATAATGTTTCTGATAGTATGCAAGTAAGCCTGAAAAATAAATACTACAATGAATTTTCATAGGATAGTCATAAAAAAAGTAGTTGCCAAACTATCATTATCATAAATCATTCATAAGAAACGATAGGTGTGATTGAACACAAACATAGTAACACAAAATTGTACCACGAGCACTTAACAACTGACAACTTTAGTTTACTTGACATTTCCTTAATGTTTCTACGCTTATCAACGTTACCACTTACTATACGGTTCACGGTATCCTACACTAGGTTTTAATCTTTTCACTGATAACATCTGTCTCTCCGACCACCATCATCGGTAGCGCAGTGAAAAGACTAAGAGTATGCTCATATTTATGTTAATGTAACATAATTATTAGAGGCACTGTGTGTATTCTTTTTATATCTTCTTATATGACATTATTTTACAGGCAATTATTCTGAACAATATATTATTAAGAATTATATGTAAAATATTGATACTTTTTACTTGTTTGAGAAACCAATAGAAAATATTGTTGTGTTTTCAAGGTAATTATGAATAGAACTGATCGGACGTTAAGTTTTATGACTTAAAAACAAAATTCACCAACAAAGTATCCACTATAAGTAGTAGAGATATTCAAAATTGAGCTAGACAATAAACGTTCAGTTACAAAAATACTTGTAGCGTAATTTCAGATCACATTTCTCTGTCATTCTTTAACGATATTTGTTTTAATATTTTACAATACTATCGTAATCTGATGTAGAGTTGGTTACTTGGAAACGGCCGCAAGGGAAGACCTATATCCAGACTTACAGGTACATTATGAATAAGTTAAAGCAAGTCCGTAGGTCCACAGTCCACATTCCTCACACATTTCACCCGAAGCACTGACAATATCTTTACGAATTGGCAACTAGCGCTATGCAGTGACAAGTATTAGATTAGGCATTGTGGTTGCAATAGTCGAAATCAAATACATTTCTGTATGTAATTTTAATCAAGTCGATGAAGAGATGAAGTAAAATACATGAACTATATAACTTTGGACTGGCACACTGATACCCATTCAATAAAGAATATTGTATTGAATGCCATAAAATAGAATAGCAAAATCAGAAGTTGGATTAAATTTTTACCTTAAAAGATCGATAGTGGGCTCAAATCTGCCGTGGCCGCTAAAGTCTCTAAATTTAAGTTGTTCGTCTCTTTCATTCATATGGGAATTGAAAAGGATAAGGAGATAAATGAATTTAATTTTGAATGAATTATATTTAAAATATGCAGCGCAGCTGTCAAATTCAGCTTAATTTAGTCGGGAAGTTTTTAAATTCCTGCTAAATTACGCGTAAAATCGAAGTTTGGCGTGTCTAAATGTAGGTTGGCAATCACCTGTCCCTTGTCGTTCTTATGAACGTGAAAGAGACAGCAACTTAAATTTAGATATTTTAGCGGCCACTCAGAATTGAGCCCAGTATTGCGTTTCTTCAATACTATTGCTAATTTTATGCTATCGATAGGCCTATCGATACTATTGATTTTTTCATGGTCAACTATCGATAGTTGAACTATCGAAAGTTCGGCAACACTACATCTGTAGGCCTACTATGTAAGTAGCGACAGGCTCGAGAAGCTGTCAAACGCGACATAGTGACATTAGAGCTATAGTAGTTCTGTCAATATGTCGCGTTTGACAGTTTCTCGAGCCTGTCGCTACTTACATAGTAGGCCTAACTGTTGTGCTTAGTAGTTGTAGTTACCAGGGTCGCAGCAATGGCGAGGAGTGGTGAGGAGTGGTCCGTGTGTGTGTGTGAGTGTGTTCAGTCTTTGACGAGCCTGTAGATGTGGTGCTGCGCGCCGTGCTCGCTGTTGGACACTTCGAACACGAACGCGGCGCACAGCAGCGTCTCCTGAGTATCCCTATTCGACACCACCTGCACAATAACACAATAAAATTGCTTAAATAAGAAAAAAATTAAAAACACGCTTTTAGCACGCACTAAAAATTACAAAAGTCACGTGACAATTTTTTTCGTATTTCTGACAGCAAACCCTTTCATTTGATACCCATATCATGGGGGTGGATTTCAAACAGCCAGTCCGCCATCTTGGGGAGGCCGCCATATTGGATTTGTAATGACGTTTCTTAGCTAGTCATGTATTGTCATCAAACTCAGAGCGTGTGCAAAATTTCATCATAATCGAAGACCGGGAAGTGGGTCAAATTAAGATTACAAGATTTTCTTACATACATAGTTAGTTACAAGTGAAGCTAGTAGGTATAAAGCGTGTAAAAATGCATAATTATAAATGGACCACGGAACCCGCCGACAACGCCGTCCCAAACATATCTGAAACGGACAGCAAACAAGCTCCAACGACGCGCCAGCCAATCAGAGGCCGCGACGCCGCCTAGCTCAGGAAGGCGTAAGCTAGTTGCGCGCATGAAATGCACATGATAAATAGGCCCCCTGGCGGCAAAAAATCAGACACAAGCGATCTTCACCTTTCGTCGGCAAGAAGAAAACGGAGCAGCTTCCAGCCTTCAGATCCAGATTTCAAGAAATTCAAGATATTCAAGATTTCGCAAGAATTTCGCAAGATTACAAGATTTGCAGCAAGCAAGATTTCCTTCAAGATTTCCGTGTATAAATCAAGATTTTTGTTGTAAATATTGTAAATACGCTAAGCTCAGAATATATCTTATGTTTCAACTTTTTTTTATTGGTCTTTTGGTATTTTGAGCGTCAACAACTGGTCCTTCGAGCCGGATCTCGAAGGACTGGAAGCGTATAGAAGCAGTCCGTCTACTACGAAGAAACCGTCCGTCAACTACGAGGGAATCGTCTGCCACCATGCCTATGAAGACGAGGAGCATGCTGGATTGCGAAGACCGGCCGGAACCAACGACGTCTCAAGAAACGGAAGCAACCGTGCGTCAAGAGCACTCTGCTGCGCTACACGGACCCGCCGCTACGCCCTACGAGAAGAGGGGCGCGGGGGCCGTCGGGCGGGGTGAAGGGGGCGCGGATTGCGGGGCGTCGCGTCGGTCAGTCAAGACTACGGCAACCAGACAACTAAGGGAGCGGCAGGCGAACCTACAAGCTGAAATCAAACTCGCAGAACTACGTCGCCGTGATCTAGAGCTGCAAGAGGAGATCGTACGGAAGAATCTCGCACTGGCGCTATCTGAGATCGATAGTGAAGACGGCGGCGACGAAGTTGAAGAGAAGCGAACGCAACAGAATGCAGCTGCGACGGACGCATGGATACGCTACGGGCAACGGTACCTGGAAGGGAATCCGGGACCGACCCCTCCGATGCCGACCATCACTCGCTCACCTGACGACGACGTGGGCGGAGCAATGGACAAGCAACAACGAACGCGGTTCGAAGATGAGCGCCGTCGCCTGCAGACTCCGAACGAAGATGAGAACAAGGACGAACACCGACGAAGAGCGCGATCGACAACGCCTGGGCGGTCACGGGACAGGGGACTGGAGCGACTCGCCGAAGCATTGGAGGAAGTCAGCCGAGCAAGACCGCCGCCACGTCAAGCACAAGATCTACCTACGTTCAGCGGGTTAGCGGAAGAATGGCTGCCGTTCAAGGCCGCCTTTCGGGACTCCACTATCCTCTACAAGTACTCCAAGGCGGAGAACTTGGCAAGACTACGCGGCTGTCTACGTGGTCAGGCGAAGCAAGCAGTCTCAGCGCTGCTCTACACAGCAAGCAGTCCCGAGATCATCATGCGCACATTGGAGCAGCGATTCGGCCGACCGGAAATCCTCATCGACAAGACGATGGAAGAGCTGCGAAGACTACGGCGACCGGGGGATTCAGCATACGAGCTAAACGACTTCGCTGTGAAGGTTCAAGACTTGGTCTCCGTGCTGGCTACAATCGACGACCGCGGCTACCTGGAGAACCCGATGCTGACACGAGAAGTCATCACTAAGCTGAGCCGACACGAGCGAGCAAGATGGTGCCAGTACGCTGAAGAAAAGGGAGATCGCAACATGGCACCGATCTTGGTCCTGTCGGAGTTCCTGATGATGGAAGCGGACTACGCACTGAAGCACGCCTACGAACCTGCAGCACCTACGACGCTACCCCGTGCAACAACAACGATGCCTGCGCGCGCCTCGCCGGCACCTTATAAGAAGATGGAAACACCGAGACGCACCGAACGACGGCCACGTGACGCTGCATACACGACAACAGACGAGCGGACTACGAACGCACCGTCGTGTCTATGCTGCGGCGGGCCACACAGCGTACCGGAATGCAGCAAGTACCAGCGAATGACTGTCAACGAGCGCTGGCAATGGCTGAAGGATGAACGCGTTTGTTTTAGATGCGTAAACAAACGCCATCGACGCTTCGCTTGCAAGGCGAAGAAATGCGGCAAGAACGAGTGCAACCTACCTCACCACGCGTCACTTCACATGGGCAGCCCGCCGCCACAGCAGCCAAGGACCACAGCTGCGACCGAGCCACCACCAAACGAAGAGGAAAGCGTGATCTCTGCCTCCGCCACTACAACACCGGAGCGAGGAGCGGTTCTTCTGAAGGTGTGCCCGATTGTGATCAAAGGGCCAACGGGACTGGAAGTGAACACCTACGCACTACTGGACGAGGGATCTACGGTCACTCTAATAGACGAAGAGCTCGCAGAGAAGATAGGCGTCGATGGACCAACAAGCGCGATGCACATACATGGAGCGACAGCACCGCAACGCGAAGCAGCAAGCAAGCGAGTGAAGCTGCTAGTACGAGGGAAGAGCCAGCGGGACATTCACGAAATCAAGGCCCGCACCGTGAAGAAGCTAACCCTTGGACGGCAACACGTGATGGAAGACTGCCTGCGCTACGAACACCTGCGGGAGCTGAGCACAACGGACGTCTGCTACGAGTACGCATGGCCTCGCGTGCTCATTGGCGCCGACAACTGGCACCTCATCGTGTCAAGAAGACTACTCCTCGGTCGACCCAACGAACCGATCGCGTCTCTCACCGAGCTAGGATGGGTCATCCACGGAACGGTGCCCCCTCCACTCAGCGCGACCGACGATCAGCACATCGTGTTGCACCTACGACACGAGCCGAACGAGCGAAGCCTAACAAGAGACGAAGAACTACACGAGAGGGTCAAGGCGCACTTTCACATAGACGCACTGGGGATCACTACGAAGACGAAGCTACCTGAAACGGACAAGAGAGCAATGGAGATCTTCGAGCGCACCATCAAGGCAGTCGACAACCGCTACGAAGTTGGACTACCGTGGCGCACCGACGATGTCGAGCTGCCGCCGAGCTACGCTATGGCGCTACGAAGACTCAAGACAATCGAGAAGAAAATGGAAGCTTCAAACGATTTCCAGCAAGCCTACGCAGCGCAAGTAACCAACCTGATGGAGAAGGGATACGCCGAGCGCTGCACCGGCCCTGAAGGAGACAGCCCACGAGCATGGTGGCTGCCGCACTTCGCCGTGACGAACCCGAACAAGCCAGGAAAGGTGCGGCTTGTCTTCGATGCTGCAGCCAAGAGTCACGGGACATGCCTCAACGACGCGCTACTCGACGGGCCCGACCTGCTGCAATCACTGCCGGGCATACTGTTCCGGTTCCGCGAACATCGTGTGGCGATAGCAGCGGACATTCGCGAGATGTTTCTACGCATCAAGATACGCGATGAAGACCAACCAGCACAGATGTTCCTATGGCGAGAGGATCCGGCGCAACCACCGACCAAGTACAAGATGACTGCGATGATATTCGGCGCACGAAGCTCACCGTTCCTGGCGCACAGCGTGCGCGACTACAACGCGAGGCAACACCGGGGGGAGTTCCCGCGCGCACACTACGCCATCACCCGCAGCCACTACATGGACGACCTGGTCGACAGCTACGAGACCGCCGAAGAAGCCAAGACCGTCGCGAGAGAAGTACGAGAAGTTCACGCTCGCGCCGGCTTCACCATAGGAAGCTGGTACTCCAACGACGACGACGTGCTGCGCGAACTGCCCACCGAGCTACGAGCCGACGCGACGGGTCGGCAACTAGGACAGAGCGCGCACGACTACGAGAAGACGCTGGGAATCAAGTGGCACGCTTCAACCGACCAGCTAGCCTTCAACACAACGCTGGCACGCGTCCACGACGAAGTACGGCGAGGGCTACGCACACCGACGAAGAGGGAGGCGTTGAGCGCGGTTATGTCCGTATTCGACCCGCTCGGCCTTCTTAGCTACTACACCGTACGAGCGAAGATCCTGCTACAACGAATATGGAAACTGAAGACCGGGTGGGACGAAGCGATTCCTGAAGAAGTGGCCCACGACTTCGAGAGGTGGCTTCGAGCTATGGACGACATCGGCAGCCTGCATCTCGACCGCTGCTACCATACGGGGGGAGCTGCCATCACTAACAAGCAACTCCACGTGTTCTGCGACGCGAGCGAAGACGCCTACGCTACAGCGGCTTACTGGCGAATAGAAGACAGCAGCGGAAGCGTCAAGATCACCCTCGCCGCAGCCAAGGCCCGGGTAGCACCACTACGACCACAGAGCATCCCGAGAATGGAACTGCAGGCGGCACTGATCGGAGCCCGCCTAGCCGCGACGATCATTCAAGAACATCGCTGGATGCCGGCCAAGGTTGTCTACTGGAGCGACTCAAGAACGGCGCTGCAGTGGATAAGAAGTGACAGCATCAAGCTCACGCCTTATGTCGCACATCGAGTCACCGAGATCACCGAGCTCACCAACCCAGCATCATGGCGCTGGGTACCGACGGCTGACAACGTCGCAGACGACGCCACGCGCATGGGAGACGACGTCAAGCAAGCCAACGACCGATGGTTCACGGGCCCCGAGTTTCTACTCCAACATGAAACTCACTGGCCCACTGAAGAAGATGCTAAGCAAGAAGATGAAGAACACGTGCAACATGTCAGAACAGCGGTGACAGACTGCCTTCCTTCGGTCTCTCGTTTCTCACAACACGAGAGATTGATACGGGCTACCGCTTACGTGTTGCTATTCATCGAGCTATGCCGAAAACGAACGAAGACACTGAAGCTACGTCACATCAAGGAAGCAGAGAAGCTGTGGATACAACGCGTACAGCAAGACGCCTTCGCTGATGACATCGCCCGACTGGAGAAGAAGATCCCAGTGCCAAGGTCGAGCAAACTATACAAGCTCGACCCGGCAATAGACGACGACGGGATCCTACGACTGCGGGGACGAATCGGAGCGGCCAACGTGAGCGAAGAAGCGAAGCGACCCATCATACTGGACGGTCGCCACCCCTACACGAAGCTACTCGTCGCAAGAGAACATCAGCGCGCCGGCCACGCAAACAACGAGCGCGTGGTCAACGACCTGCGGCAGAAGTACTGGATCACACGACTACGACCCACCGTGCGCACCGCAGCCAAGGAATGCGGCCGATGCAGAGTAAGAAAAGCGGCGCCGAACGTTCCCCCTCACGGGGACCTACCCATCGAGCGGCTACAGCCATTTGCGCGCCCGTTCACCTACACGGGCGTGGACTACTTCGGCCCGCTCATAGTCACCGCGGGTCGAAGGTTCGAGAAACGGTGGGGGGCGCTCTTCACATGCCTCACCACACGTGCAGTACACATAGAAATAGCGCACTCGCTAACAACGGAATCTGCAATAATGGCACTGAGAAGAATGGCGGCACGACGTGGATGGCCGCACACAATCTACAGCGACAACGCGACCAACTTCAAGGGAGCCGACACAGAGCTGCGCGCCGCCTACGCCGAGTGGCTGCCACAACTGAAGAACTACGCAACAACACAACGCACAGAGTGGAAATACATCGCTCCAGGGGCGCCAAACCAAGGAGGCGCATGGGAGCGCCTAGTCCGGTCCATCAAGACTGCACTATCAACGACACTCAACGAGAAGCATCCACGCGACGAAGTGCTGCTCACCGTGGTCGCCGAGGCAGAGAACGTCATCAATGGAAGACCCCTCACGCACGTGCCCGTGACGAAAGACGACCCAGAGGCGCTGACTCCGAACCACTTCCTGATCGGGTCATCATCTAACCTACCAATCTACGGGCCCTGTGAACACGCCGTGAGAAGCACATGGAGGACAAGCAGAGCCCTGGCGGACGAATTCTGGAAGCGCTGGGTGAAGGAGTATCTACCAACCCTCACACCCCGCGGCAGCAGCACCAACGAAGCGAAGCCCAAGGTCCGAGACGGGGACCTAGTCGTCGTGATGGATCCACAGCTGCCCCGCAACGTGTGGCCAAGAGGCGTCGTAGTCAAGACCTACCCAGGACCAGACGGCCAGGTGCGAGTCTGCGACGTGGAGACCAAGGGAGGAGTCTTCAAGCGCGCAGTCAGAAAGCTGGCTGTCCTCCCGACACAATGAAGAGGCTGCGAAGATCTACGCCGGGGGGAGGATGAAACGGACAGCAAACAAGCTCCAACGACGCGCCAGCCAATCAGAGGCCGCGACGCCGCCTAGCTCAGGAAGGCGTAAGCTAGTTGCGCGCATGAAATGCACATGATAAATAGGCCCCCTGGCGGCAAAAAATCAGACACAAGCGATCTTCACCTTTCGTCGGCAAGAAGAAAACGGAGCAGCTTCCAGCCTTCAGATCCAGATTTCAAGAAATTCAAGATATTCAAGATTTCGCAAGAATTTCGCAAGATTACAAGATTTGCAGCAAGCAAGATTTCCTTCAAGATTTCCGTGTATAAATCAAGATTTTTGTTGTAAATATTGTAAATACGCTAAGCTCAGAATATATCTTATGTTTCAACTTTTTTTTATTGGTCTTTTGGTATTTTGAGCGTCAACAATATCCTTTCCGAACTTGACGACGAAATCACTGATACAGTTAAAGCAGCCAAAGAATTTACATTACACCTAACAGATCGCCCTTCTGGTAGCGAATACCCTACAGGTAACAACGCCCGTACCCGCCGGCGGGGGCACGGCCAAAATCAAAACTAATAAACATGATTCGAGGCTCCCTTGAGCTGCCCCAAGACGCGTTACATGACTACCTTGGGGTAGAGTCTTCCAGTATTAAGTCCGGTTAAGCTTGATTCGTCGTACTTTTGCGACACAAGAATCGGTCTATTAAAAAAAAAGGACCGCGGACTATATCACTACATTTAATATCTCACACGTCAAATTGTACGACAATCGGATCTTCTATCGCAATTTTATGCATTTTTTGGTAATATGATTTGAATTGAAGACTCATCTTAACATGTTCCTTACTAGATCCTATTTTCGAATTCATATCTAGGTACGTTTATTCGACGCTCTTACGGTGAAGGAAAGCATCGTGAGGAAACCTGCACACACCTGCGAAGTAATTCAAGGGTTGTGTGTGCGCGACCAACCCGCACTGGGCCAGTGTGGTTGACTAAGGCCTTTTCACCTTGATTTCAGGGTAGGCTCGAGCCCCTCGGTGGGGATATATAAATATGAGCTGTTAACGAATAAGTCATCATCATCATTAGTTTATTACTGCGGCAGTTCACTGCTGGACATAGGTCTCTCTCAAGGCACGCCATTTGCAGCTCACTTCGGCCGCACGCAACCACCTGCTGCCAGCCACATTTCGCAGATCGTCACTCCATCTAGCCGGGGGGCGTCCTACACTTCGTTTACCTAGACGTGGTCTCCACTGCAGAACCCGCTTACTCCAGCGATTATCGGTTCTGCGACAAATGTGACCAGCCCACTGCCACTTCAGCTAGTTTATTGGAGTGGCTATGTCGGTTACATTGGTATCGAATAAGTATAAATATGTGATAGTAACCTGCAGTATAGTGAAGTTCTCGAGCACGCTGTTCATCATGTACTTCTCGGGCAGGTGTTTGAGCTTGTGTATGAAGTTGACCATGTACTCGCACATGGGCGACCGCTGGATGCGGTACACGAAGCGGCCGCCCTCGAAGCGCGCGTACTCCGTCTCCACCTTCTCCACCACCTGCTTGCCGAACGAGCACACCTTCGTGCTGCACGTTATTGTCATGTTCTCGTTGCTCTCGTATCTGAATAAGACAAGTTTCATTGCTAAAGCCTCTGTCACACACAGCGAATATCCGCTGCGATTGCATTCGCTGCGACTAAATTAGGTGATTTAGCCTGCAATATCCTAACCAAACTGAGGAAAGTTTTACAAAGTGATGTTTGTTTGACGAGTCCCAACCGGGATTCAAACCCGGAAACTCCGTAACGTCAGGCGAGCTTTTAGACACTCGACCACTGTCGGCGAACGAACATTGCCCACCTTACCGCTCCGTGAGCCCCCCCCTGCCCCGTCTCGTCCCGGCCCTCTAACAAACAAATGCTGTAATAGACTAAGTTAACCTATATACGAGTACTTTGCTCGCAATCTTCCTATAAGAATATACGTTCTTACAAGACATCACTAATGTCCAATTGGATTCTAATATGTCCGTAATTCTTATAAGAACAATATAATATTGTATATAGGAAAGCATATAACGCTATTACATAGACAAACAAAGCAAAACCGATAAGATTATCTCAAGTACATGGCTCGCATAAGATGAGCAAACTGCTTACGCTAAATTTCGCCACCAGGCGGCGCCACAAGTGGGGGTAACCGAGCGTTACCTTTTAGAAGAGCCGTGCACTTTAAAGCCATTTTTCACCTTTAAATACTTATTTTACATCGTTTTGCTTTGTTATTTCTATCATATAATGCTGTCAGCTACATAGGAAAAATATAAAATGTACAATATTCGAAAAAATAATATTCAACATCTAAAATATACGACAGCAGCGAAACTCCTTCGAAAAATGACATGACGAACGGAATTCGCAACTCCTTCGATTTTGATTATGTATGGAGAAAATAATAATGTAAATACTAATTTCTTATTAGAGTAAATTCTTATGAGATTAAGTTTTCATTTATGTTCCTATTTGTATTTTAAGGAAACCTATTAAAGGTATTTTATTTTCGTTGTTTTTTAATTATTTACTTACTTTAGTTACATAGAACATGTATATAGGTATAAGATTTCATTGCTACAAAGCATTATTAGTCATAAGTTTTTGTGTTTCATATTAGAACCCAAGGTCAAATATTCTTATTGGTTTTTCTCTATTTCACAAATTATTTACATAGTTATCGTTTTTACTCACATTTATTCTCATGTACCTATAACCGCGATGTTTATCGCCATACACATTAATATTAAGATTGGTACATAAATAAATTATTTAATAAGCAAACAAAATTCACAGTTGCGTATGATACACTTCTGAAACAGAATCTTTCTAAATACAGTTAGGATGTTAGAAATAAATAAGGCAATCTATTAAATTCTTCTTTTTAATGTAAAATAAAGAAATTAGCTAAACTGTATAAAGTAAATTCTTGTAAAATTTTGCCTTAATCTTGCTATATTTTATTAATTGATTAACTTGATGGTTTTAAAATGTGTTTTCTGTATTGTAAAAGTTGTGTTCTTTCTGAAAAATATATGTAAAACATTGTAAATACATGAATAAATGAGATATTCAATGGGAAAGGCAGTGCGCATAGTACAAAATAACGCTAGCCCGCGCTCAAACGGGCAGCTCAGACGCGGCTCTCTCATACGTCATGCTCGATCCTTCAAGGTAAATCTTGCCACGGCAAAATGTATCTTCAAGCAGAGGCAATAAGGAACAAGATAGCCTGAAAAGAAGAGAGCCGCGGAAACTCAATAGTAGCTGCACCCTGCACCCTGAACCAGTCGCCTGCCTTGCCCTGAGGACCTTGGAATCCATAATCCTGGTGTTTTTTCTTCACGTCCCTTACCTATCCCTGGTAAAATTGGGTAATTGGTAATGTTCAGCGCGAAGGTAACGTAAAGCGTTATAAGGGCTAGTCGCCCGTTCTGACTGTCGTGCATAAAGTGTGTCTGTTCACAGGAGTCGTGGAAGCAGCTGTATCCGGCCAGCCAAGCTCGGATGGAGGCTTGACAAGTTGCAACCACGCTGTTAATAAATCTTGCTAAGACACACTAAAAATGACATAATATTCACTGGTTAAAGACATTATTGTAGAGAAGGCACTGGTCGGTCACTCCATACAAAAAACGCATTTTGAAAAGCTACTTCTTATTATTATTATTATTATTATTTGAATAACAACTGAATATCAACTACAAGTCAATGGCGCTAGGCGCTATGTAAAACACCCCCGAACACCCCTGGTAGAGTCCCGCGACGCCTGCGGGGTGCAGGGCGTGGGGCGCTATATCGGGCGGGAACTCATTTTGGCGAGGGGGGGTGAGTGTCCTTTCTGTATGGGTTAGTACTATTATTTTTTTAGTACTATTATTATTCTTCTGTGGAGAAGGTCAATTTAGATACTTACACACTAGTGACCCCGTAGAAGGCGGCGGGATCGTCCAAGTTGTTGGTGTTGAGGTCTGCCCAGAACTTGACCAGGAAGAAGGCGTTCCTAGGCCCCTTGTCGTACAACTCCTTTAGTCCACCCTTTTTCTCTGGGAATTTGTCGTTTATCTGCTGGACGTCTACCGACTGTTGAACAGACATCAAAACATAAATTACTTTAGTTATTTTTAAAATACTATACATATAACAATATTGTATTACGTACTACGTTTAACAGTACAATATGTTATTTACTTTTCTTTATAACAACGTGGACCAAGAAAGTAAAAGAGTTTAATGATAGTCTTTGATAAAAACATCACAGAATTTAGAGTTAATTCTTTGGTGCTTTTTAACCCCCCACAAAATGAGGGGTGTTATTATAAGTTTGACGTGTGTGACTCCATGTGGTATCATAGCTTCTAAACGGATACGCCGATTTTGATCTAGATTTTTTGTTTGCAAGGTGTCATAATCAAGAGTGTTCTTAGCTATGATCCAAGAAAATATCTTCAGCCATTTGAAGATTATCAGCTCTTCTCTAGTTGTTGAAAGGATCAAGGTTTGTGGCGGTATTTTTTTATTTTATTTTAAGTTAGTAAAGAAAACGTTGTGTACAGACAATATCGGTAGCTAGAGACAAGTGAAAGGTACCTCTTTCTCTAGACCTCTTTTTTAACCTGTGCCTGGCCTATATCACAGAATATCAAATAGTAGTCCCTCCTATCTTTCTAGTATCAAGTGGTTACACTAATATTATAAAGGCGATAGTTTGAGAGTGTGTGAGTGTGTTGTTACTTCTTCACGTTTGAACGGCTGGAGTGATTTTAATAAAATTTGGTATGGAGTTAGCTGACACCCTGGATTAACACATAGGCTACTTATTACCTCGAGAAAATGCCTCATTCCCACGGGAAAAATTGTTAACGCGGGTGGAGCCGCTGGTTGTATAAATAGAAAATAACTTACTTCTAATAAGGGGTCTGCGTACGTCACCGTGCCGCCTATGTGGACGAACAGGTGCTGCGCCGGCGCCGTACTTGGCGGGTACTGGAACAAACACACATCATTCATTATATTATGTATATATAAGTAGAGATCTTCTTTATTTTGTAACTAAAAATTCAAATTCATAAGCCTTTTATTCATACCAAGACGAACGTTTCAAAATCAAATCGGGGACGTTTAAAAAAAGGGCGGGTCAAGAGTACCTACTCTAAACCGACGAACATGCATGGATGGAACATGGATCGTAGCAAGTGGAAGGAAGTGGTCTCTGCCTACTCCTCCGGGAAAGAGGCGTGATTTTATGTTTATTCGTAGTCTCTTCTTCAGGTGTCACTCCATTACTGGAGGTCTACGAGTACCGTCAGCTTCCTGAATGTATCCCTGTCCCTCGCCAATCGGAACAGCTCTTCAACACTGGCAATCCCGGTCCACTCGCGAATAGAATAGAATAGAATAGAATAGAAAAAAAATATTTGCAAGAATACATGAAATGTGGATCTTAAATATAATACAAAGTCTCAATGTACTCTACTGAATTTTTCTAGTGTGCAAATATTAAATTATTAAATAATGTTCCTAAGCCAAAATTTCTACCGTCTTCTAACGCGCCTCTTCCCCTCCACTTTGCTCATCATAATAAGTTGAGAAGTTCGTATTTATCATTTCTCAAAATGTGTCCCTGATATGCGACCTTCCTTCTTTTTACGGTTTGCAACATCTCACGGGTCTTTTGGACGCGCTGAAGAACTCTCTCGTTAGAAACCCTCTGCACCCAACTGATGCGAACGATTTGTAGTAAGATTTTACAAAATAATTTCCGACGTCAAAACGTCTTCATCTAATGCAGAAATCAGAAGATAAATACTAGATGGCTATACAGTAAGGAATAAGACAAGCTTTATAGTAAGAATGCGGAGCGGAGGTTACAAATATAAAAATATCCTATATGGATGGGCGCTGTACTGTAGGCCTACTATGTAAGTAGGGATAAGCTCGAGAAGCTGTCAAACGCGACATAGTGACATTAGATAGTAGTTCTGTCAATATGTCGCGTTTGAAAGCTTCTCGAGCCTGTCGCTACTTACATAGTAGGCCTATTGGTCGCTGTACAGGAAACTGTTCAAAATAAGGCAGTGGCATCAGTTCCTTTTCACCATTTTCGCCACGCTTATTTACAATATCTTTTTCCGATGATATTATGTGAAATTCCTACCTATTTACAGTTAGTTTTTAAAAATAAATGAAAACGCGACACGAGATATTCTACGAAATCTTAATTAATGTTCATAATTTACTTAAAAGGAGAAAACGTTACGACACAATGCTTATATTATTATGAAACACAATTGTTATTATGAAATGTGTACCTATTCAAAATGTCACTCTGAGCCAATTGAATATTGTTTGTTATTGAATAAAGGGCGTAGGAGATTCACCTTGAACTTTATGAAATGCGACTCATCGCTTGGAATGCAATTGCAATAGATTGTGTTATTTTACCGGCAGCGTTCGTCTCTGACCGATATATTGAATGAATGAATATTATGAATTTCCGATTTACAAATCTATATTACGTTAGTCCATTTAAATATTTAATTAAAACCTTAATGAGTAAGTTTAAACACAAATACGAATATATTCCAAAGTTGTACGAGAAAGTAAGAGAAGGTTGTATCAAAATTGACGGGCCCATAGCCTAGTTGGTAGTACGTCTGCTTTCGAAGCACAGGGTTGCGGGTTCGAAGTTCGAACCCCTTCCAGAGAGAGGGATTAGGCTAGTCGACCACGCTGGCCCAGTGCGACTTGGTCAACTTCACAAACAACCTTTGAATTTCTTCGTAGTTGTTTAAATAATGATCTAATTCTGTTTTACATAGAGATATTGGGCCCGATTCTACATATTACGCTCTAACTTTAATTTAAAAATCATATGTCCCGTTCACGTTCTTAAGAACGAAAAGGGAAAGGTGATTGCCAACCTACATTTAGAGATGTCAAACATCGATTTTACGCGTGACACCCCGACTAAATTAAGCTGGATTTGACAGCTGCGCAGCTTATTTTAAATATCGTTCATTCAAAATAAATTCATTCATCTCCCATCCTTTTCGATTGGTTACCTATTGTATTTCCGATATTTTTTGTTCCGAATATTGTTATTCCGCTAACTTTTTGACATTTATCAGTTGGAAATTGTATTTATTATCCGAAATAACATTTTCCATTGTATTATATTTCCGTGTTTTAATTGACTTTTTTACTTGTTTACCGATGTTTCAAATTTCCGCTAAACTATTTACCAGTATACCGAAAATCCATGACAACATTAACCATTTTTTTACATGTGCGATAGCTCAATTGAACCATTATATTGCAAGGTCAAATTTCATTTCTCCATTTTATGTTCTGTACTCCATCAAGCATGCAAGCAAGCAAGCAAGCATGCATGCAAGCAAGCAAGCAAGCAAGCATGCATGCAAGCAAGCAAGCAAGCAAGCATGCATGCAAGCAAGCAAGCAAGCATGCATGCAAGCAAGCAAGCAAGCATGCATGCAAGCAAGCAAACAAGCATGCATGCAAGCAAGCATGCAACCAAGCACAAGCAGGCATGCATACATGTCAAACCTAACAGAAGGGTATGGCGGGCGAGGTGGGCTCGCTTTGCTCGCCCACCACGCCCGCCATACCCTTCTAACCTAACCGACAGATGTCGGGGTGCCCTGAACTCCAAAAACATTATGTATCGTAATTATAAAAAATAATAATAATTGTTACTTCGGAATAATAAAAATAACAACAAAAAAAAATCTAGCGTTTAAAAAAAGACCAAGTGATATTACGGTATTTAGTAAAAAAGATTAATCGTAAAACGGAATAACGTTGTGCGGAAAAAGAATACTTCTGTAAAGTGTTATTGTGGTGATTTAAAAATATGTCAAGTCATACAATGGAAATTGAAAAATGTATGAATCGTTTACGGATTATTGAAATTCGGATATCAGTTTTTCGAAAATGTGATAGGTTACCTTTTCGATTCCCATACGAATGAAAAGACTAACAACTTAAATAAGCCCATTGCCTCACCGTGTCTGGATCTCTAGGATGTTCCACGAAGGCTGAGAACTCGACGAGGCGTAGTTTGTGCGTAGCGATAGCTCGGCCCTCCCAGGGGGGGGGAGGGGCCACGTCTGTGCCGCCGCCCACGCCCACGCCGCCCACGCCTGGGACGCCCTTGTACCCAGCTCCGGGGAACGGCTTCACACTGGAACAGAAAAGGATGTCTGTTAAATATGTAAGAAATACGGATCCTTTTTGCATTCCAAAATACTTGGCGGATCATAATCATTCTTATTAATTCACTAGTTTACCGCCGCGGCTTCGCCCGCGTTTACCGTTTTTCCCGTGGGAATGAGGCATTTTTCCGCGGTAAAAGGTAGCCTATGTTACTCAGGGTGAATGTAGCTTTCTAATGGTGAAAGAATTTTTGAAATCGGTACAGTAGTTTTTCAGATTATTCATTACAAACATACACACACACAGAAATACAAATCTTTCCTCTTTATAATTATATTATTAGTATGATATAATTACAATTCACAACCAATGTTGACTAATGAGTCGGTGCAAATAAATGATGATTTTGATTCGATTCTTCATCGTCTGTCTTTGACAGATTACTTTTGGAAGAGACCCTGTGCTTCGAAGGCCTGCCTGCACTGCAAACTAGGCTACGGGCCCCGGGGGTCTTCTTTTAAATTGACCTACACTTGTGTCATTCATAAAAGTTCCACTTATCAATCTTCACCGGACTTTCGGGGAGCAAATATCACTTATAGACTTTTACAAGTTTGGTTAAGGCATTGCAGGCTGAATCACCAGATTGTACGAAAACAAAGATGATTCCGTGCTTCGGAAGGCACCGAAAGCCATTGGTCCCTGTTACTATCTATGGACGTCAAACCCGTGAACGTGGTGCTGCTTGGGGGGACTGGTCTGCTCTAGTCAATTGCCGGTTGTTTTATTGGTTATATAGTTTTAATTTTTTCTACTTTGACTGGTTGCCTTCTTCAAATTGCATATTTTCGTTTGCACTCTTTGTTATACATTAATCAAATTGTATAAAATAATAATTTTTGTAAAATATTTTTGAAAAGATGCAACGCCTGTGGAGTTTCTTTCGGCGGGTTCTTCTCCACAGAAGACAGCCAAATTGTGAACCCGCCTCGACGTCGAAAAGTGATTCGTAAAATCTTACTTCGAATAAAACATTTTTCATTTTCATTTTCATTTCATTTTCATTGTAGGCGTCTCAATAATTCTGTAGGGTTTGTGAGGTAAACTAGGGTTTTTCCAAATAACATGGTTGCTGTATAGAGTTGCTGCCGTTCTTTCGATAAAACAACTGCTTATCTAAATGTTTAAAATATTTTTTATATAAACCAACTTACTCTTGTGACGTGCCAGCTTGTAGACCGGGTTGCCAAAATTGCTGAAAAAGATTAAACAAATCTCATTAGTACAATATTTGTTACAAATAAAAATAAATGTGTTATTAAAGCTCAATTCAATTCAATTTATTTATTTGCAATCATATGGTAGGTATCTTAAGGTCTAAATTATAAAGCTTCTTGTTATCTTGACATAATAGCCCAGTAGAAGTTTAGTCTGCGAATACTACACACTTCACTATATACATAACACATTAAGTTCAAAATTATCGAGTCTTTAAAAAAACTTTCGTACAATATTTAAATTATTGTGATGTGAGTATAAGCAAAAGACAAGTAGGTGTTATTTTCTGTTCATTTAGGTATGTTTCACGTAAAATCAACACTACTATCTTTTATTTTATTTCATACTCAATCAATATCGCTCTTAAATTAAGAATATTTCGTAAGATTAGATTGACAGTTAATTTTAAAAAACTATTTATTTGTCAAATTTTTCTACCTATCATTAATTTGTGACATTATATATAAGAATACAGATTTTATTGAACACAATGACAAAAAGATCATTTTAGTTATCCGACAATAGGTACACATGACGTGCAATATTGATTGAAAATGCGAAAATACGTAAGCAACACGATTAATGCGCGTTCACACCGAAATCATCTAACACAGAGGCGTTTAGTTTGTGCTAGAGAACACTAGCATGCCAGCCAACTAGCATGCTAGTACCGTGTGGTGGTAAGCCGGGTGGGGCAAGCCGGCGACGATCTGGGCACTAGACAGGGCACTCATGGACTGCATTGCCTTTTCCTTCATCATTCCCCCGTCCTAAATGCCATATGATTATATTAATAAGATTTATATCTCTTACCAATTGAGTACTAGATTGACTGTATTCAAAATAAATTATTTTCCACTATTCATAAATCGGTTGATATTATCACTCATACAATCAAATCTGACTGTAACTGTTAACGTACAACTTGACTTCACGTTTTCTATTCTTTCTAATTTACCCTTGAAAATATTTTAATGGACACTTTCTACAATATGAATAAATATAGATGATTATCACAACATTTTTTTCTCACAAATACATACTGACTAAAATATTATATCGCTTAAAATGTTTCAGTGTCATCAAAATGTTACTTCAGAATCTAAGTCAAAAAAGGTCTAATTTTTGTATAACATCATAAGCGAGCACTTCAAAAGATTTTGCCCGATTCAATCGTAAAGCAGGAAAAACGAAATTCCACGGGGAAATCCTTAGGCGCTAACAAAACCGCCGCATGAATAAAGTTCATTTAAATCTGTTTTTTTTGTAGTAGGTTTATTAGCAGCCCATATTTGTTTCTCCCGGAGGAGGGGCTCAAGCCTACGCTGACTCAGAGTGAATTGGCCTTAGTCATGGTCCAAGAAAACAAAGTCTAACAATTAGACCACGTGACTGACACAAGCCTACGTCATTTTGCCTGTTTATCCTTGTTGAATGCGTGTAATAGACAAGGATGAACAGCGCAAAATGACGTAGGCTTGTGTCAGTCACATGGTCTAATTGTTAGACCTTGTTTTCTTGGATCATGGCCTTAGTCAATCGCGCTGGCCCAGTGCGGTTTGATCAACACACAATCTTTAAATTCATTATATTATATATTATTCTTAGCAGGTATGTGGAAATTTCCTCTACGATATTTTCCTACACCGAAGAGCTTCGAATAAACGTACATATTAACCCGTACCTCCCATGGAAGACGACGGCTCTAGCCACTGCGCCACTGACACTCTTTCTGATAGGTATTTGATAAATTGGGCACTTATTTCACTGGCGACAGAAGACAAAAGACGAAAGGGACGCAGTTATGCGTTAGAATGAGATACAAATACACCGCGCTCACTCTTGCGCATAACTACGTCCCTTTCGTCTTTTGTCTTAATCTGTCGCCAGTGAAATACCTGCCTCATATTTTTTGAACCGACGACGATCTGGTGAGGGTCGCGGGAAGCCGCTGGATGCGGGCAGCGATGGCCTGGTCGTTGAGGAGATTTTGGGGGAGGCAAAGGCCCAACAGTGGACGTCTTTCGGCTGAAATGATGTTGGTTTTGTGGATACTTACGACTTTAAGTTTGGCCTGTATTTCCCTCAGTTTCCGTCTGGCCAGCACTTGTATGTGTGAAGAGACCTGCTTTCTCGTCCGTGTCTTCCCTGTTCTTAACTTTATGTATCTCGCTATTAACTCGTTTCTACCTGGAAATAGAGAAAGGAGTGCGTGTGAAAATACTAAAAAAGTAGGAAATTAAAAGTATCGATCAAAATTACAGAAAATAAGTAGGTACATAAATATTAATATAGCATATTATTAAGGTTATCATTGCTCATTTTAATTTCAATATTCAATAATAAATAACGACAAATGTTCATAGTAATAAAAATTTTATTGCAACATTTCTCGTTAAACTTTATTATACCTACATTTAGTTAAATATGGATATGAAATTTGCGTTAGCGTAAAAATCGCAGCAAAGTAAGTAGCTAGAGATAGATCTAGAATGTACAAGTAAAGAGTATTCATTCGGGGCAAAGATTATTGTCTCTAATTTATAAAAAATAATAATTAAAGACTCATGTATCTCGCTGTTAGCGTCTTATAAGGCTCATAGGAGGAAAAGGAAAGGAAAATAAAATCTCCGTAACAGCCTGCACTGCCACATCTACGAGATAAATAAATAAATGTGTGGGGGACATCTCACACACGGCCTTTGACACCAAACTAGGCACAGTCTGTATTATGGGTATCAGACAGCTGATATACATACATATAATACTTACATCCATTCACAAGGCAAATACAAATGCTCTTTATACAAAGTTTGCCTTGGGATACGAACCCGCGACCCTGTACTTCAAAGGCAGGTATACTACCAAATAAGTTATGGGGCCGTCCTCGATATGCTCTGTAGCATTAAGTTCGCCTTTGTACAGTTTTTTTGTGCAATAAAGTATTTTCATTCATTCATTCATATTTTAATTAAGTAAATATAATTATTCCCTTTATCGAAAATTCCGTACGATGAAATATCTCGAAAAGAGAACGAATTTGTCGATATGAATTGACATAACATTGGCGCATACTTGAAATAGCCCGCCCAGTACCTGAACAAACGCGGTGCAATCGCGCCGAGCCGGACTGCTGTGAAACAATTTTCAAAATATTTTGCATAGCCATTTTCAAATCATTGATAACTGCAGCCGGGGCGGAATGCGGGACCGGCCGGCTGGCTGCCGAACCTCGGATTTGCAAATGCTTTATTATAAATCCATTGATATTTTAAATGAGCACCGTTTTGTGTCGTGTTTTTTTAAAGTACAGTGTAATGTAACTTGATACAATATTTAGCGGTACACGATTTGATGACCAATTATGAATATATAACTTTTACAAATTTAAATTATTTACTGCTTCCATAAAAATTAAATGCATCAAAATATGGTCTCCGTTGGGCACTGTAAATCGATGATCATTGTCATCTCATCAGTCATCAGGGTTGTCAGTCGCTAACTAAATAATAATCTACCACATTTTCTCTTAAGTCATCTAGGTGACGTTTTATATAGCAGCATCATTGACTTGATTGTCATAATTCTTAATTTTGTCACAACTTAAGTGGATAAACGTTTTTCTTTCTTGATCCTTCGCTTGACAATTTTATCACAATATGTATTGTTTGTTTAAACAGTACTTACGAACATACAAAATTAATTTAGCATTTACAATTTGTGTTTTGAAGTAAATAAATCGCACCATTCCTGGAAAAAAGCCATATCTTAAAACTACCAAGTTTTCAGGAGCTTAAAAAAACTGTCCTACAGTAAAATTAGAAGTCCAATACAAACTTCTCTTTGTGCATATGATAGCAAATATTAACCGTAATGTTGAGACATTTCAACATTTTGGATTAATTCAGAACTCTTCGAGATAATCTTAAAATAGTATCTTACTTAAATATTCTTCGAACCAAGTAAGATTAGTGCAGGAGTAATTACGAATATTGCTTTATTACTATGATTTGTACATTGGATTGACATATTTAATTTTACTTATCTACTTATTCACTCTCCGATCTTAGGTTAGTCCAACGGTGTAAGTATAAGTTACGTAGTTTTTCCACGAGCAATTCATTTATGTTAGTAGACTTGCGTAGTTTAGGCATGCTAATGTAACAAAGTTTTATTAGTGTAACTATAAAAACCGCTTTTCTATTAAGAAAAAAAAAAAAAATTATTGTGTAACATTTTATACGTAGTTCTTACAATACACCCGTGGCACCGGCATAGAATAGTGTCACCCTCTCTCTTCCCGTGGGGGTCGTAGAAGGCGGCCGAGGGATAACTACCTACCAGAGGATGGGCAGCAGCGTCCTTCTGTGTATTTAGACCACACTGTTGATCGCCAATCCGCATGCCACGCGTGGCGATTATGGCAACTACCCCCCAACATGATAGACACAACCAAAACAAGGCCCCTAGTCCCTGGCAGTCCCGCTGTTCCCAGCCCTGGTAACAGCTGCGGTAACGGTGGGGCATGGGGTGCTAAGAATCCCCGGGCGGCTCGTTGCTACCAACACCGACGACCTTTGGCCCTGGAAACATACAACAATCGCACACTGCGGACCGATGAAAAGATCCTCGAACTGGAGGAAAAATTGAGAAGGATTAAGTGGGACATCCTAGGGTTATCTGAAGTCCGAAGAGAGGGAGAGGACTCGATAATCCTTAAATCTGGCAACCTGCTCTTTTTCCGGGAGGGCGAAGATCTGTCCCAAGGTGGTGTCGGGTTTTTGGTCCACAAGTCCCTTGTGAACAACGTGATCAAGGTCGAGAGTGTGTCGGCAAGGGAAGTATATTATCTTATACTCAGAATTACCAAAAGGTATTCGTTGAAGGTCATACAGGTATACGCGCCTACTTCGGCACACCCCGATATTGAGGTCGAGGAAATGTATGAGTACATCTCAACAGCCATACCTACTTCCGAGTCTCACTTCACTGTTGTCATGGGGGACTTCAACGCGAAGCTGGGCAAACGAATCGGGAATGAGCTGAGAGTGGGGTTATTTGGAATCGGAGACCGAAATCCCCGGGGCCAGCTGCTGTCGGAATTCATGGAGAAGGAAGGACTCTACATGATGAATTCCTTCTTCAAGAAGTCGGAACACCGCAAATGGACCTGGGTTAGTCCCGACGGCAAGACCAAAAATGAGATAGACTTCATCTTGTCGACGAGGAGACAAATATTCAATGATGTCTCTGTGATCAACTCAGTGAAAACTGGGAGCGATCACCGACTGGTTAGAGGCTCATTGAATATCAATGTCAGACTCGAAAGAGCTCGCTTGATGAAGTCTACGCTCCGTCCATTGCCAATCCAAATTCAGAACCCCGAACACTTTCAGTTCGAACTGCAAAACCGATCCGAATGCCTAGCAGAGTAGTAGAGCAGATTGCAAGGGAGTGGATGAATACAATGACAGATTCGTGGAAGCTATCCGTAAAGCTGGGTCCAAATTCTTTAAGACCCGCCGCTCAAATGGAACCAAAAAGATTTCAGATTCCACGCTCAGACTCATGGAAGAAAGATGGAAAATGGTTCTGCAGTCCGCAGATGATGCTTCCTGCTACCGGTGGCTCAATAGACAAATCTCAAAGTCTCTGACTCGCGACATTCGCCAATTTAATACAGATCGTATTAAGGAGGCCATTAAGCGTAACAAAGGCTCTAAAGTGTTCGCAAGAGATCTGTCTATGGGGCAAAGCCAACTGACGAAGCTGAAGACTTCGGACGGTAGAACAGTGTCATCTAAGCCTGAGCTACTGGAGGAAATTGAGGGATTCTATGGACAGCTGTATACGACAACACGGACACCTGTCAGCCAAGCTGCAATTGACCCCAGAGCTAGGCTAACCCGACACTACACCGAAGACATCCCGGACGTCAGCCTGTACGAGATTAGGATGGCTCTCAAACAGTTAAAGAACAATTAGGCACCGGGTGATGACGGAATAACTGCTGAGCTTCTGAAGGCAGGTGGTACACCGATCTTGAAAGCCCTTCAGAAACAGTTCAATTCCGTTATCCTCGAAGGTACAACGCCGCAGGCGTGGCTTAGAACTCTTCTTTAAAAAGGGTGATAAAACCCTTTTGAAGAACTACAGACCCATCTCGCTTCTGAGCCATATCTACAAATTGTTTTCGAGAGTCATCACGAATCGTCTCGCGCGCAGGTTCGACGACTTCCAGCCTCCCGAAAAAGCCGGTTTCCGAAAGGGCTTTAGTACCATAGACCACATCCACACGCTGCGGCAGGTTATACAGAAGACCGAAGAATATAACCAGCCACTATGCTTAGCGTTCGTGGACTATGAGAAAGCCTTCAGTCTCTTCAGAGGTGCCAAATTGATTACCGGTATATCGAGGTTTGTACGAGAATGCCACTATGTCAGTCCGACTCCAGGATCGGAACTCCAGACCAATCTAGCTGCAGCGTGGAGTAAGACAGGGAGACGTTATTTCTCCGAAACTGTTCACCGCTGCACTGGAGGATGTATTTAAGCTTCTGAACTGAAAAGGACTTTGTATCAATATCAATGGCGAGTACATTTCTCACCTTCGGTTTGCCGACGATATCGTAGTCATGGCTGAGACTTTGGAGGACCTTGGCACAATGCTCGATGACCTCAATAGAGTTTCCCAACAAGTGGGTCTGAAGATGAACATGGAGAAGACAAAAGTCATGTCGAATACCCATGTAGTACCCACTCCAATAAAAGTTGGGGACTCCGCTCTCGAAGTTGTAGACCATTACGTCTACCTGGGACAAACAGTCCAGCTAGGTAGATCTTACTTCGAGAAGGAGGTCAATCGTCGAATCCAACTTGGATGGGCAGCGTTCGGGAAGCTGCGCAATATCTTTTCGTCCCAAATAGCGCAGTGTCTTAAGTCAAAAGTCTTTGATCAATGTGTTGCCAGTGATGACTTACGGATCTGAGACGTGGTCGCTAACGATGGGCCTCATAAGAAAGCTCAAAGTCACCCAAAGAGCGATGAAGAGGGCTATGCTTGGAGTTTCCTTGCGTGATCGAATCAGGAATGATGAGATCCACAGGCGAACCAGAGTCACCGACATAGCCCGAAGAATCGCTAAACTTAAGTGGAAATGGGCTGGGCACATTGCGCGTAGAACCGACGGCCGTTGGGGCAGAAAGGTTCTTGAATGGCGACCGCGCGCCGGAAGACGTAGTATCGGCAGGCCCACAACGAGGTGGACCGACGATCTGGTGAGGGTCGCGGGAAGCCGCTGGATGTGGGCAGCGCAGGACCGATCATTGTGGAGATCCTTGTTCATCTTGTTCATTGTGGAGATCATTTCTACTTTTGTGTATTTGTAAGTATACCACAAAGGTTTCAAATATACTTCCAGGAAAAAATCTGTGTTAATAATTACGGCTAATGTGACATGAAATATTTGGCGGAATATTAGAGTAACTAGAGCTCTGCATCAGATATTGCAAATATTTGCCTACAAAAACTAAGTGACCGTAGTTAAATAAAAAAAATATGCCAATAGTTTCGTGGAAGAAATACGTAAGTTGATTTGCACGACAGTCCTTCTTAATAAATTTGCTGGAATATGTTTTTAAGTGTAATTTAAGAATTAATCTTTGTAAAAATTTTCGTGTAAGCTTTACGTAATAAAAGTTATGACTTTATTACCAGGGAAAATTGTAAATCGATGAAGTATAAGGATAGTTACATGTTTTTTATGACGGAATTTTGAATTTTCTAAAGTTGTCACAATTCATATTTTTTGCTTTCATTCCTTAATTTTTAACAATAGCTTCATGAAATTTTGTGAGCAGGTGTCATATTTTGCCCTTATTTCAATAGTGTAATAAAAAAATAATTACGCAAGTGTATTTACGTACTTTTTCCAGGAGTGGTGCGATACACTTATTTAAAAGAGATAACTTCTCGTGGTGATTGTCTCTTTCATCTGTTTACCGCGGAACAAATTGTATCAAGTATTTGTCATCCCGAATCACCGGTAAACAAGACTCCTCGATCGCGGGGTAAATTGAAATCTCATTGAGCGGGGGGAATGCGGCTGCTGGTGCAAATTTAATTAACCCCTTGCCTGCCGGACGGGGTGAGTTCGAAACTCGCATATGTGTAGTACCGCTGCTGAGTGATTGGTCGAGCCACGGTTGAGCCGATAACGAGATACGAGAATCGATTTTATTTATCATCCAGGATATGTCTACATTAATGTTTATTTATTTTGGCAAATGCGGAGTTTGCTTTATTTTTCTTTTACTACTCATCGCTGAATTAAAATCATAATTTTAAAGGATTTTCTTACTTCACATAAAAAGTTCTAAAAGGTTAAATTAAAGTAAAATAATATAAATGTGATCTAAGGTTTAGTTGAGGACAGTTTATGTATTTTGTTATATACTCTGCTTAAACCGAAAAGTATGAAAACAAAAATAGGATATCATAAAATGAATAAGTATTATAAGATAACAAGGTGATAGCAAAAGATTAAATTTACGTAATTATAATAAAATGAAAACAAGGCATATTATTCCCAGATTGCATGCTTAATAATAATAACATTCAAAATTACGTAGCGGGGTAACACCGAATAACTTCGAAACTGTTAAGTCAGAAATTCTTAAAATGACTCTACAATTATGGCAACGTCGTAAAGTTACGCAGTAAGAACGGCTAAAGGCTAAAATTAGTACAAGCGACCACTCTAACAAATTGGTGTTAGCACGAATTAGTGGGAAAATAAACACGCCGTATGTTACACTGTCACGAGTAGCACCGCTATTCTAAAACAATAGTTATTTTCGTCTTAATTTCATATTTTAATTCGATTTAAATTTACTGCATTTTATTTTGGAAGAATTGTAGTTATGGTATAAAGTTGAATGCTGTATTATGGAATCAGATCTATTTCAGGTTATGTCATGACTACTTCAACTCCACTCGGATTTTGGAGCTTATAGTGTTTCAAATCAAATGAATAAATAACTTTTAACGTAACTACCTATGATGTACAAGTGTGATCATTCATAAGAGTATCATAAGTAGGTAAATCTAGCTTTCTCATATTTGTAGTAGTTTTTTACACAAAGTTAGTGACAAAGTGCACTGCCCTTCCGCCGTATGCTTTACAACTTTAGGCAAAGAATATACAGACTTAAAGCATTGCAATATATAATCACTTGAATGCATCAAGGAAAAAAAAAATTCGCGCGCGCGTAAATTGGGCGCGTAAATTTTATTTCCTTCATACTTGAATGACTGAAAAATAGGTTGGGTTTGTACTACAGAATGACCGTCGAATTATGTTGCAGTTTCCAAATTAATCTTAGATTTTATCATTAAAAATCTGAGCTGCTAGTTAGTTGGCGCTTACAAATTCAGCAAAATGTCACTGAATCACACTATTTTGTTGTGAAGATATTCAAAATGGTGACATTCTACTCGGAAACCGCGAAATGCAGCATCAAGAGCAGTCGAGAGTGCTTTCACCCGCGGCGGGTGCATCCCTATTAATAGTTCTGGGATTGGTACGTTTCTATCCCAGTCGCTGCACACTAGAAAAACAAAAGATGATAATTTATTAGTTGGTTAGTCGGCTAATTTGGTCCGGTGCCAGAGCAGCGACGAAGACACGCGTAGGGCTGTCGGTGAAATTGTCAATAGTAAATAACATTATTTATGAGAATAAGAATTGAGCATTAAAGAAAAATATTTCCTTTATTATATGCTACTAGATTAATGAAATTTATCTTTCAAATTGTGCAGTTTTCAACCACGGTAAAAACCTAAAGTAAATACAATTATAAAAGTAAAGTTTTTCTAACTGTATATTAAAATACTTTTCATCTTTCCTCAGATTTTCTTGTCTTACAATGTCTATTTATTCATGTTTGTTTTAGAATTAAAATATGAATATTCCTCTCTTCTCTATCGTGCATTTACAAAAGGTTTTGAGGTATTGGGGTATGGTAAAAGTATACGCATATTACACACTAACTGAATAAAATAAATAGCTCTATATTTTATCCTGAGATTACTTATGGTATATTTTGTGTACTTTTTCTATGGGTATTTATTGCCTTTAATACCAATCTTTAATATTACTAAGCTTTTCTGTCCCTTCTTAACTGCGTTTGGTCTGTTTTATTTTAATTGCATTTGCAATAATGTTTGGCAGCCCTGTCACCTGCGCTTGCGTTGTCGCGCTCTCGCGATCAAATTGTGCGTGTGGTTAACGAATGAATATTGAAGTTTCTTCGAGTATTGGTGATTCACGTCTGCCGCTGCTGTTTATATGTTCATTGATTAATTAATATTGAATGTATCATACAAAAACTGTATTAAGACTGTGGGCTGCACAGGTGGGCTGTTTATGATGGGCTGATTTAGCTGTTGTTAACAGCTCATATTATGTCCCCACCGAGGGGCTCGAGCCTACCCTGAAATCAGGGTTATTCGGCCTTAGTCGACCACGCTGGCCCAGTTGGTCAACTTCACACACAACCCTTAAAATTTTTTCGCAGGTGTGTGCAGGTTTCCTCACGATGTTTTCCTTCACCGTAAAAGCGTCGAATAAACGTACCTACATATGAATTCGAAAATCGAAAACACATTGGTACTTGCCGAGGCTTGAACCTGCGAACTTCCGAATGGAAGTCAACAGCTCTAGCCACTTGGCCACCGAAGCTCTATAATATTGTCTACTGTTGATTTAGTAGTGCCTGCCTAGTACTATTATATATTCTGTGGTAGTGGGTAGGACCTACTAGGGACAGACAGACAGTCCGACAAGGATCTAAATGAACTTAAACGTGGGTGCTGCTGTGCTGTTCGACTCGCTATAGGACAAGAGACTGCCAAAAATGACGTTTCGTGTAACTTTCTTATTTTTATAGCCACGTTTATTTTAGGCTCCAAATTTTAGGTCCTTGTCAGTCTGAATTTACTGTCTTAATAAATTACCTTAAGTTACTTTGCGTAGTTCTCATCAGCTCATAATGTGCTGAAAATCAAAGGTTGTATGTGAAATCGACCGACGGTAACAGCCTGGAGAGATATATTAAAACCTGTTCAATCTAAATTCAAGGTATCATCGACGGGATATTACTTAATAGCTGGGACAAAATTATATTACAAAGAGTTTATGATGATAATAATGATAGGTAAGTATATAAACGAACGTAGATTTTTTATTAATGATAATATTATTACCTATAAGGTATATACTCGTACCTACTACCTATGTAATCGATGATCATCAGAAATACATTAACGTCGTCGAAGCCGGGGCACGGTGCGATTGTTTTCGGTTAAATAAAAATAAATACTGATTGCCCATCTTTGCATTTATATTTATTATAAGTTTTCTATACAAAAACATCGTCGTTTAAAATTAAAATAAGGCAAAATTTCGCAAACATAATAAAAAATGCAGATTATTCGTGTTTCTGTGACTCAATTAGAATAGAACGTAGTCTACAGCCTTTTCTATGTAATCTCATACAATTCATCAACCAATCATCTTTATTGATATATGGCGGGAAAACGTAAAAGAGTGTGAGAAGAGGCAAGTTTTCGTATAGGTACCGACCGACCAAAACCTTAGAAAGTAAATAATTAATTAACCAAATCATAATCCATGGTAAAAAACTAAACCTAGTCACATGAAATGATCAGCAAAGATCCTTATTTACACCAGGGTTTATAAGGTAGGTTAACTTCGAAACCATGTGGGTGAGCAAGAACTAAGAAAGTATTTTGCAAAATTTTTACAGGTGCTGAAATCGGTATCCGAAAAGAATGCTTATTTTAATTTTAAAAAAGTTCTTTCGGTAAAAGTGATCTGCATCTAAGTCAGTTGAAAAAAAAGAAAATTCTTCCTAACCAGCAATGCCCATAGATCAGGTAAAGGAGAAGCGATACCAAAGTCAAATAATAAAAGTATGAAGCGAAATATAGCCGGTGTTAGAATGTCACGCTGGCCCGAGCGGCGGCTATGCGAGCCAAATCGCGGCGAAGGGTTGAACCGTCTAAGGAGGACTTCTGAGACAATCCCAAGTTATGCCAGGCCAGTGCCGGCCACTTCCGACTTAGCCGAATTTAAGACGAAAATTTGGCCGACAAGATTGAAGAGTGTCAGGAAATTGCCGAAGCCAAATCATTCTGAGAGATTATGTGGTTAGGTAACTTCGTAAATCAATTTTGGGTAGTGACATGATATGATCCATGTGGTCCAGTGCAAGGTAAGCTAAACACGTGCACCGCGATTCTCTCCCATATGTAACGGACATAAGTACGGTGCAAAGTCTTAAATATTCAGCTTAGCATGCTCTTGACTGTATTAAGTTTAGAACTGGACCAAAACAACTCTTAAGATTTAAAACGGGATATTTACCATGGTATTTTTGTAATCTTAATAGATATGAAAACAACCGTGAAAGTTTTAAAAAGTACAAAATGCGAGGATAATACGTAATCCAAGGAATGGACAGAGAGTTCACCTATATTTTATTAAGTAATCTAACATCAGCAATGTCTATTGAGTGAATGTCTATATGAGTATACCTAGGATTGTAGTGACAATATCTAGAATAGAATAGGTTTAATGCACACTAGAAAAATAAATACCGTACATTATAATAGCATAGAAATAAAATAATAAAAATAATAAAGCAAATAAAGCATAGAAGGTGTATGTGGGCGGACTTATTGCTGAACAACAATGCCTACCAGGCAATCGCACTATCTGAAGTCCAAGGAATCTCTCCTTTAGCACCTTAGTCCAGCAATGACTGTTAGAGACTGTTTGTGGTACTTTTAGGTTTGCCGATCAAAATTTGGATTTTAGAGCACTGATTTGAAGCCAAGTAATCGCAAGCCGAAGGCCTCAGTCCAGGATTCGTCCAGCAAGGCAAGCCCTAGCCAGGCCGGGCGCCGGGCGGGGCGCTAAACATCGGCCGTACCGCCCCTTCTTTATATTTTCTTACTGCGTTCGCCGCCTCGGAGCGGCGGCCGGGCCCCTTACACGCTTGCTCGCTCACTAATTGCGCATTCTTCGCATAGTTTAGCCCTCCCGAACCCTCCCCAACCCCTCCCTGGCACCACGTGAACCCGTGCGCCGACTAAACTTTCATACTCTAGATATTGAGCGGTTTTGAATGTCTTAACTCACGAAGTCAAACCAGGGCTTTGTAGACAAACTTGCGACGTATAAAGCGCGGCTAGTCTAAACTAGCTGACGATGCTATCTATTCAATAACATGTACTCACTCACTGAACTTTTAATTACGTGCTTTTGGTTCATAAAATTGTGTAATAATTTGCCTTCTTCTGTATGTTGTAATCGTATTTTTTTTTTAAATGGAATTCTTAATGCATGCGGCACCATACATCCGCACTGATCAAACTCAAAGCACTCCCAAAAGTTCTGAAGTTTACATTCTTTCGAATTGCTATCATCCTATTTCAAATTTCTAAACGTCACCATACTAAAATTTCATTACACTAGCGTAAATAGCATTGAATTTGTAAAAGCTTGTATTAGAGAAAAATCGTTGAAAATCCGTACTAAATGTTTGCAATTCAGAAGCCCAGAAGCTGTTCTGAACGTGCCACTCAGTAATTTGTAGTGCACTACTTCTGTATGTGGGGTAAGTACCTCAGGAACCAATTTTTCGTAGATTATCACGAGGGCGAGGGTGCAGAAGCGACAGAATGACTACAGGGGTGACGCACTTGCAGCCAGCTAGTAACATTTCGTCACTGTGCCGTTTGGTCTCGAATTACTTTTGGCGTCTTTCACAGTATTAATAGATCATCCTAACTAAAGGCCTGTCTATTCACTTTGATTAGTGCGAGTGCAGGTGATTAGTAATTGCGAGTGATTAGCACAGGTGTGTAGTGCGAGTCAATGCGAGTAGTGTCCAATTCTGTTGTTTAACTCGCAATCACTAATCATCTGCACTCGCAATAATCAAAGTGAATACAGGTCTTAAAGCTTATGGGCTAATTTTTACCACGGTGGCAACTACTTTTCTCCGATTTTGTCGCTGAAAGTATTCAATAGTTCAAAGTGGTTATGTCACTAGCTATTTAGATTTTTTTTACTAGTATATTCTATCTTTGAATTTCATTTGATAATAATGTTGAAAGAGGTGGTTTGTCTCCTTTATATCATGCTTAGTTCTTAATTTAGTTTGTCTGTAGCCACTAATAACTAAATTACAACACTCTTTTTGTACCTAAATTGTCAATTTTAGTTCTATATCACTGCTCATGTTATATTTTTTACAAAGAAGTTTATTACATAATTATTCTTTAGAGGTATGATCAAATTAAACAGTGACCAAAAGTCTCTAGCTACCAGATTAAGCTCAGCTGGACACGTCCACGAGTAATGTGCCCATATATTGTACGGCCGACGCGTAGCCGCAATTATTATTAATATTAGTGTCTATTATTATGTACTTTACGACCCTCGACAGCGGAAGGCAGAATATTAAAAGAGCAGTTCATTTCCTAATTTCAAAGTTAAACGGAAAAGAGCGGAAAATAGAACGGAAAATTACTTTATAATAAATATAACTAATAATAATCTATTTTGTGCTCCCGGCAATATTGATATTGATATATTTGAAAACAAATTTAAGATACCATTATTTCGTTAAGTACCTACTAATAATATTGAAAAAAAAAAAAACATTACTATACTAAGCCGAAAATCACCAATAAATAAAAAACCAAAGTAAACAAGTTATTTAAATTTTAATTTCTACTACAACTAATTATAAAAAAAATATTAGTTCCACTAAATTAATTACATTCAAATTAAGATAGAGATATTTTTTAATTTCATGAATTCCACGAAACCGAATTTCATTTAAATTAAATAGAACATAAATAATCGTCACAGTGAGATGAGCCCAAACACGATACCTTGTAATATGATGAGGACTTGGGCATCTAGCAGACTCCAGGTTATCACCTGAACCCTGCTTGCAGCATTAAATCATTGAAATTACAGGTATTTTTTTTAGATCAGACTCATATTAATCACTCATATCATATCCCTTCATCATCTAGAAAAGAGTCAAACTTATAACCCCTCTTTTTTGTGTCTAAGGTTAAAAATTAAACGTATAGTAAAGTTCTTGCTTGGTTTTGACATAAAGTGAAAGTACTAAAATAAGCTTTAATGTAAATTTTGAGCATGAAATCAAGTCAACTCATGAGCGCTGTTTTTCATTTTTGAAATTTTGGTTGTATAAATCTAGAATTTAGACCACAAATATTACAACTCTGTGTTTTACTGCCAATTAATACTCGTAAAATGCATTAAAAACAAATTTAATTAAGGTTTAAAGTATTCTTAATTAAATTCGTGTCCATTCATTCAAAGCAAGGCTCTTGTCCGTGGAGTAATCGCCACCTCTCTCTGTCCATAGCCTTGTCATCTGATTTATAATGCATGCAAAATTTCAGCTCAATCGGAAACCCATCAGAAGTGCATCAAATTTAACTTGCAAGATTTGATTTCAGACCAACAGACAGACAGACAACGGGACAGGTGAAACTAAATAAAAGCTTGTAAAAACGAGTAAGTTTAAGAGTAGAAGAACTAGGTATCAGATGAAAAAGTGGAAATGACTAAAGGTTTTTTTTTTGTGGTTACAAATAAGTGAACAAGTATGGTAAAAACAACCCTTAAATGCTGATGCCAACTCTAAACTTATTTATAAAAAAATTTTAAGATACAACGATCATACTTTAAAAAGAAATCAGTTGTCTTTTTTTACTTTTACAAGTACAGGTCTTTGTATTTGGGTTGAGCGGGAAGCAAGGGCAAATATTTTCACGTAACCAAGTTAACTCAAGAAGCTCGTTAGCGCGACGACGACGTGACGATTGCCACTGAAACACAAGTTTTATTTTGCAAATTAACTGCTACTAATCCGAGAGTACTGCGACCTACATCTACACGAAGCTAAGATAAGTTTTAAAAGATATGCTGATAAGCATTACTTAAACCAATATCGTCAGAAGGAATTCCATCAGTTTATTGAACCTTTGAAAATAATTAGGTACCTACCTAATTTAATTTAAATATTTTTAAATTACTTTTAAAATAATATAATTTTAAATTAGGTAGCAGTTATTACTTTACACTTCAGCAAAACATTAAATTTTGCCTATTTGAACCATTTTTAACCTTCGACGAAAAAGAGGGGTGAGATAAGTTTGACGTGTGTTTCTGTCTGTCTGTCTGTGGCATCGTGGCTCCTAATCGGATGCGCCGATTTTGATCTAGTTTTTTTTGTTTGCAGGTGTAACAATCGAAAGTGTTAGCTATGATCTAAGAAAATATCTCCAGCCATTTGAAGATTATCAGCTCTTTTCCAGTACATAGTTAAAAGGATCAAGTAACGGTTTAGTGGCGGGGATTTTTATTTTTTTAAATTTAATGTTATATTTTATATTTTTTTATGATAGTTTACGTGCACATGTTGCCGAGTTATATTTTAAGGTGAATATTGAAATTGTAGTGGTATTTCATTAAAACTTATAAGTATTCGATTGTTTAACCTTGTTACAAGTTTCCTCGAAATAAGTGATTGGTCTGGTATGAGATTACAAGACTGTTTCTTAGTATTAGAGGTTTTGTTGGTTGTTAATCGTAACTATAAATTAATCAAGAAATTATTGACTATTAGGTATTATAAGGTATTGACTGTTAATAGCCCTTATTAAATTTTAATTACATTCAGAGGCCTCAAAGGAGCCTGTGGTGCACTTAATAAATTGGACGTTCGTTGTTGGCTGATTGTTTAAGAAATTTTATAAATTATAATAGTTTTTTTTTATTCTATCATAGCGATATTATATGCAAAGGCTTGACCTAGTTAAGGGGTAACATATACCAGTATTAAATAGTAAAAATTTACTGTAACCTGTGCTTTTATACCTGTGTTTGTCTTTGTAGAATTTAAGCCAACTACAATCGTTTATTTGTATTATTTACAAACAGGCTTTGTCCAAACATAGTCAGTAAGTCAGTTGAATGTTTGTAGTTTCTAATTAGGATTCAGAAAATCAGGAGGTTAATGAAAGATTGCACTTGGTTGCCTTTGTCCACTGATATCATAATAATAGCACACGCATACTTACATAATAGTGTAGGTATTCTGGAAAAAACAGAAGCCAGCACATGCGGTTGGACATTCGCATTACGAAATTCACCCCTAAACGCTATGGAATACGGGCGCTCTTAACGTCAACATGTAAAGCCTGACCAAAGAAATAAGAAACCTGGTCTGGGGGCGCCACGTGTATATTTTTATGACTATGGCAACAATTTCCCTTATAAAATTAGTTCCATTGAAATTCCGCAATATGGCGAGGTTTCTTATTTCTTTGGTCGGGCTTTAGCATGCAGTAGCCAGCCGCATGTGCTGGCTACTGTACAATTGACGCGGACTATTAAAGGCGACCGCTATTACCGGACGGACATTAAGTCCGCTCAGCCTCGTCCCGGCTTTAATTAAAGGACTGCCAGATGGAATTGCTAAACAAATTCGCCGCAGACGATATGTCCACCTTAAGTGATTTAATAGGCGGCAAGAAATTTAAAGCTAAATCCGGAGATAGAGTCATTAAATTTGTGTTTAGAGAAATGTTATAGTAGGAGGCAAAGACTTGAATTAAATCTTTAGGAACACGAAGTACGAGTATCAATACGTAGAAGACTACTTCGTTCCTACTTGATGGATGTGCCAACTGGTGGGCGAATCAATGCTAATAAAGAACAAAGACGAGAAAGTAAATTAAGTCGATTATTATAGGACTAATGAAAAAATTCATTCTCAGTCGCTTAGCATAGGCTTGCAAGGTAACGACGATGACGGCGGCGGCAGCGGTGGCGGCGTAGAACGTACGAAACAGATTTTAAAAATTTTAAAGGATTCGTTCTTAACTACTTTTCTTGAATGACTAGGATAAGCACTGAAAGAGATTTTTGTAAAAATGACTATGCATGGACACAAGTATACAATAATGAAATGAGGAGTCTGAGTAACCATAATAATATGTAGGTATTAGATAGACAAGGCGGGAGCTTTCGAAGGTCCACTATTAAGACAATACACCATCTTAAGGTATAGTATCAGAGACAAAAAGCGAGCGCCGTTTCTGCGAATCGGCGACACGGTCCGATCTGCCGATAATAATTGTCGGTTCACGTCGATTCGAGGAATCCCATTACGCAAACGCTTTGTCGGCATGTCAGTGCTTGGTAGGGCTGGCCATTAAAAAAAATTTTAGTTGTTTGTTTCATAAAACGATATAATTACGTATTTCCTTCCTCCTAAGGCAACGAAAACCCATCCTCCGTAGATTTTAATTTTAAGTTTCTTTTCTGGTATGCCCTTTATTCAAAGGGTTTATTTCTAGCAAATCCTTTTCATATAACAAGTGACGTGATTTAAAAGTTTAATCACACCACACATTGCTTTCACAGTAATTAATCTGTAAGTTTTTCATGACTTAAAACACAATATTTTGCCAGTCAATGTTAGTCCTCTTAGATGAGGCACGAATAAATTATAAGTATAAATAAACTGATGAAATGAAGAAATGCATAACAGACAGCCTCGGACCAACCCTAACCCCGAGGAGACAGCCCTGCAAATGTCATATCTGCCAGCTTTTGTCTGTCTCGAGCCACATCCATTGTTTGATGGCCTTGATACCACTTCATAATCGAAATCGAGGTGTAAACGAATCGATTTTGCATTAAGTGAATTCGTGGGATGCTCATTTCATCATAATAATACTCGTATTATATGGGTGAATCAATTTACATTTTTGATATGAATAAAAAGCTCTATTTAATAAAGCAGTTAGAAATAATGTTTATGTAAACAAAAATGGGTGTTCCTAAATGGATAAAATTCTTTCCATAACTCTATCTAATTGTACAAAAATAATACCTTTTTAAAAACTTTAAAAAGCCGACTGGAAATAAAAAAATTGTGGTAATATAATATGATTTCTTATTCGGTGACTCTAATTAGAGACATATCAAGTTTAAAGATGTAGCCAAACGGTGCTGATGCTGAATGAAGAAGACGATAGATGATACAAAGCATTAAAAAAGAGAAAAGAATATAAGATGCGATACTGTGGAGTTTCTTCGGCGGGTTCTTCTCCACAACAGCACATTGCGCGAACCTACCAGTTCTGTTCAAACTAATATCGCATCGCCTCTTTAAATTTTAAGTCTTTTTTTCTTCATTAATGCGAGAAGAGAGCCAGCCTTGGTTTGAGCAAAACTTTGTAAAAAGTGATTTGTAAATCTTACTTCAAATAAAAACCTTTTTTTTTATGAAACGAAATCGAAGCCTCGTTGTTGAATGAAAATACTGTTGTCTTTACAGGGATGTTATAAGTACTACCGTTAGTACTTATATGAATAAATAATATATTCTGTGGTACTGCTGATGACAGTGTCAGCAAAGTCTCACATGTCTAGTCTAGATTCGTACGTTTTAATTGATATTAATTAATAAGTTACTATTTTCATGCTAATAACTTTTAAAGTAAGCAATGTTTAACACCCTAAACACTCTATGAAACACACACGACAAGCAAGCAAGTAACTTTCTGCCGTGGCCGATAAAATCTCTAAATTTTAGTTGTTGGTCTCTTTCATTCATATGGGAATCGGAAAGGATGGGGAGATGAATGAATTTAATTTTGAATGAATGATATTTAAAATAAGCCGTGCAGCTGTTAAATTCAGGTTTAATTTAGTCGAGATGTTTTTAAATTCCTGCTAAATTACGCGTAAAATCGAAGTTTGACATGTCTAAATGTAGGTTGGCAATCACCTGTCCCTTTTCGTTCTTAAGAACGTGAAAGAGACATAACAACTTAAATTTAAATATTTTAGCGGCTACGCAGAATTGAGCCCAATGTTTCTTTATAATGAAAACGTACTTTTTCATTGTACGATTATTAACAACACTCCATGAAACCACACGACAAGCAAGCAAACCAACTCTAAAAGATAATGAATATGTTGAATAGTGGTGCTGATACATCTGCAGATATGACAATGAGGTTATAGACCAAGAGCTAGCGACCAAATCGGTCATGTGGCTTCAGCTGTATTGAAACTCTAATGAAGGTGTCAGCAGCCAGGTCCGGACTCACCGTACATCTTGCCCTCGTCCGAGAGGATGATCTTGCGCCTCCCGCAGGGCGGGTAGATGGCCAGGGCTTCCTGGAAGCTCTGCTCGATGTCTGGACTCCATACTCCCTCTGCGTCGGCCGCTGACAGGTCCTGGGGATACAATTGGATGATTACATTCCGGGAACTAATATTATAATGCAAACATGTTAAAAAAGTACAATGTACGCACACCTGGATAATAGACAATGATATTAATCTATATAATAAAAGTGTAGAGGTCAAATGTCTGTACATAGAAAAAAAAGAAGAAATCCCAGACAATTTACTTTTTCTTTTGTTTCTCTGTCTGTTTGTCTGTTTGTACGGGCAAATCTCCGAAACTATTGGACCGATTTGAATGAAATTTTGCATAGTGGTTTTTTACATCTCTGGTCAACATCTTGGATACTTTTAATCCCGGAAAATTAAAGAGTTCCCGTGGGATAGTTAAAAATTACTACGGAAAAGTCGGAAAGCAACGCGGGCGTAGCCTTGGGCAGATAGTAGTTAATAATAATATGTGAGGACATCTCACACACGGCGATTTGATCCCAAACAAGGCAAAGCCTGTACTATGGGTGTCAGACAGCTGATATACATACATATATAAATATACAACATCCAGACACAAGGCAAACAGAAGAGCTCATCATCACACAAGTATTTATTTGCCCTGGGCGGGATTAGAACCCGCGACCCTGTGCTTCGAAGGCAGACGTACTGCCAACTAGGCTAGAGGCCGTTAGTTATAAAACTTCAATTTGCTGTGGTTCTTTGGAGTGTCCCGCCTAGGCTTTGGTCCAATAGTAAAAATGGTACGTTTTGCGATAGGTACATTATGCGACGAAACGAACTGTTATAATATAAGTATGAGAGTAGCCTGTGCTGCCAGAATTTAATGTAAGTACTTATATCATTACATGTTCTAGATTGCAGCAGTTTAGTACCCATTAAAACGAAAATCCGAATGTTAGTAACTGCATGCTAGTTGAACGTTGAGTTTTGTATGCATCTGTAATGAATGATAGTCCACACTGTCCAAGACCATCAAATGTTAGTGTATCTATATTCAAAAATAATTAAAAAAAAAAAAAAAAAAAATCGACTACTACATCTACTTATTCTATATTTTATTAGATACTTAGGTAGTTATCAAACTCAAGCACGGCACTGGTTTAAACGAGATCTCTACCATAAAGGATCGGGTTTATTCAGCATACATATTTATGAAGCATATTATCATCGACTCTATTATTGTAGTCAAGTGTCATATGATAACTTTTAATACGAAATCAGCTTTTATCTTGAGGCGTTTAAGCAGATGTTCGGTGTGACTAATGTCAAGGTTGTTGAGATGGATGGGTTTTTTGTTTAATGTATGTTCTAGTATCAAAATCACGGTCATCTACTTTAATTTTGTTGTCATCACCAACTCTTCCATTCTATTCTATTCTACCTGACGTACACTTAATATCAAGTTGTACACTTTGGAATTTGCACCGGAAATTCGTCGATCGAAAAAGCCAAGAAATGGCAAGGTGTGTTTCTAGGTGGAATTCCCGATCATACGAGGCGAGGGAGGGGAGATAGATATCCTGATAATGATGAGCTCCTGATCAAAGATGAAATAAATTATGATAATTAAAGTAATTGCCACGGATCGAACTAACTGGCTGAAACAAACGTCGTTCCACTAGAGGCTAGAATATAATTTCAGTGAAACAAACAAATTTGAGTAGCCAATCAAAGTACATACACATGTTGTACATAAAACAGATGTATCAGCTGTCCGAGTTTCACAAGGCGAAGAGTGCGTCATTATAATTAATAGGTCCTACTCTATTCTCAAAAGAAAATAAAAATAACGCTTTGCCTTCGCCTTGGCGGATTATTATGAGTTGGTCATAGTATCATGTGGTCCCATATTGATCATCTTTATTTATAGAGTTATCATTTTATTTATTCATTCATGGCCTCTTTTTAGGCGACAAAAGGGCACGACAGTCTTTGAGATAACTTTTTAGGTTTAAAAGTAATGCGTGCCGTCCGTTTGTGCGGTATGCGTAGCGTAGATAGAAGGCTTCCGATAAGCGCACTACTAGACTACAGGCCCGTGTTACAAAAAATATGGGTCATTTGAACGATATAAGAGCATAAAATAATAAGATTCAGCATTATGCCGTCACTTGTAAGCTGTCCAACTGAGTGCAGGTGAAAGAAAGGGGGTTGCAACCCTCGGCTTTTTCCCCTTGTCGCATGATTTTTGTACGGCGTTGCGAAATAATGGATTAGAAGCAGTATTGAAATAGTATGAAACTGATGCCGTACAAAATTAAATGACCAAATTCACCCTGGTAATTGTCGGAAAATAAAAAAAAAATCCGACTTTTTGGCGCACCATTTTTTTACGGCACTACGCGTTTTCTTATTATTTTTCATGGATCTATCGATGGTAAGAATGCCGTACAAAAATATATGACCAAAATGTACTCACTCTACCTACCTACTTTTGAATTCTCACCTGCACTCAGTTGGACAGCTTACAAGTGACGGCATAATGCTGAATCTTATTATTTTATGCTCTTATATCGTTCTATATAGGTCATCTGGTGGTTCAAATGACCCATGATTTTTTTAACACGGGCCTGTAGTCTATACCTAATATAAATTTACTTATCTTTAAACACTTTTTAAGTACACATACAGGTATAGCTTGTAGCATAAAAGAAAGGCAAGCCTTATTGTATTATGTGCAATTTACGTTGTTTGTGAAAAAAGAAAAACAAAAGATTGACATTGGGAAAAACATCAGACAGTACTTTAATGTTGCTTATAGTTCGAATGACTTAACTAATTTACAGGAGCGTATTGTTATTCTTTAATTTACTATTAGTCGTCATCACATTACTAACTTATTTGGTTTACCACAATTTCCAAACCAATTTATATTATTTTTCCTTTGAGTACTCTTTCGCGGTTTCTGCTTTACTTATTGGTTTTACCACTATCCATACCTACCTATTAAAATTTCTTCAATACAAATATCTAAATATTTGATCCATTCTCTGAACTAATTATTTCTTTTTATAATTATTATTAAAATGAAGGACTGATTTTATTAATTCTCTTATAAAAATGTATTTTCAATACAGTAGGTAATACATAATATTTAACACTTTAATTATGATTGTAATAAAATATCTCGAGTGTTTCTTTCCCTTCTATATTACCAGTTAATATTTGAAGACTTGCTATTTTCGCAATATTTCACGAATACTGACCACTAATACTAATAAATTACCCACAAAAGTGTAATTATAGTGCCACATCTCTTTTTTCATCTCTCAAACCTTTTACAAAACCGACGACGTATTAAGCTTTACCGTGCTCAGAACAGAACTAACTTTCATGACCATAAATAACTATGATCAAATGATACCACCTCGCCTTGGCTTCAATCGAAAACAGTGAATCACAGTTCTTTGAAACGATCCACCACGTCTGGTTTTAACAGTCAATATTTGCTTGTACCATCCTAAGGTGTTAGTAATATGTATTTTAATACGCTACCATTTCCACTTCTTTATGAAGTTTACACCTGTGACAATATGTTAGTAATTATTGTCGTTATCAGGTAGTTCATTGTTCAAAAGTTCAAATAACACTATTCCTAGAATAATACTTGTAAAACAATAATAATATAAACATTCTTAGATTCGTGGAGAAAAACCCGTGAAAATGTGTGTTAGAACAATAATATAGTTTATTATTATGTACTGTTAACACGTTTTTTGGAATGTATACGTAATTTCGATGACAACACAATAATTTGACACAAACAAGCTGATCTGATGCTGGAGCAAGACGGTGGTTAGTGGAACTCTTCAACGGCTGCTAGTAAACACACCGAATTTGGGCTCATTTGATTTGTCTAAATAAGACCTTTATATTGGCGAGGTGAGGTGACCACTTAACCAGGGTCAGATGAAGGATCCCAAAGTTAGATAGTGAAACTCTTCAAGTAAGCATCTTAAGCGTGTTTTTCTAGAGATTTTTAAACTAGGTATTAATTTATTTTTCTGGATGACTGCCAGAGTATGGATGTCACTCGCTTTACAAGGACATAGCCTTTATCTGTCAGATTGTGTTGAATACTTTACCTTTTCACTCAAGTCTGTTGCCACTGCTGCCAGGATGTTCTTTCAAAATTAAACGAGAAAATACGTAGGTAATTTTGAAATTAGGGCAAAGGGAAGAGGAAGGTAAAAAAACAATAAAGCGTCGCCGACAGATTTTCCTAGGTCATCATTATCAGTGACAAAAACACGTGAATGCCACAAGCCGCTGGATGCGGGCAGTGCAGGACTGATCTTTGTATAGACCTTCAGAAAAAACCTTTCGGCTTTTTGGTTCGTTTAAAAATCATTATACATAGTTTCAACGTTATTCGTATGAATGAACAAGTGTTCATTTATACGAATAAGTGTGTTTGCTTGTATCTGAATGTATACTCGTATCAGCTGCCTGATGATGATACCCAAAGTATAAGTTTCTACCTAAATGGGAGGGTCAGATGGCCCTGTGTAAACGCGAAATTTTGTGAGTATGGATGGATGTATGTTTGTTACTCTTTCACGCAAAAACTACTGAATGGATTTTAATGAAACTTTACAGTAATCTAGCTTAAACATTAGAATAGAATATAAGCTACTTTTTACCGCGGGAAAATACTTCATTCCCACGGGAAAAACGGTTACCGCGGGCGGAGCCGCGGCGGGAAGCTAGTATACTATCCTCCTCCTCCTTGCGTCGTTTGTCCTCAATGCTGAGGGTCGTGGTCTCTCTGAACAATTTTCGCCTGGACTATTTTCCGCCAGCTCACTCTGTCTTCGGCCGCGTGGATCGCATCACAAACTGTGGTTTTTAGGGCAGAGCGGATTTGATCTGACCAGCGCATTGGGCCTCTAGGCCTTCTTCCGCTCACCTTTCCCTCACCTCTTTCGCTTACCTTTTCAGTATACTATAATAATTATAAGAAGATCCTTGACCTTTGTCCTGTAGACGTGTTCTTGTTGAAATGACGATAATGCTTGATAAGTTTATTACCTTCTCGTCGTCGCTGGCATCGCCGACGTCGAGGTGCTTGGCGTCGGCGCCGCCCGAGCCGTTGGTGTCGGGCGCGCCGGCCGCCGCGCTCCACGGGGAAGCAATGGTGCCGGCTGCGAGCGCCCCGCTCGCTGGAACCAACACAAACACACCTTAACACATGCTCTAAGAAAACATCGCAAGTCCGGTGAAGCTTGATTGGTCGTACCTTTTTGACACAAGCACAGGTCAATTTAAAAAAAAAGGACTAAGAAAGCAAGGTCTAACAAGAAGACCACGTGACTGACACAAGCCTACGTCATTTTGCGCTGTTCATCCTTGTCTATTACACGCATTCGACAAGGATGAATAGGCAAAATGACGTAGAAATATGTTTTATTTTCTTAATCTTGTTAGACCTTGTTTTCTTGGACAATGCCTTAACACAAACGCAATACGGAATAAGTAACAACAACCACAAAACATGGGCGTTAATTTTTTTAACCCCCGACGAAAAAGAGGGGTGTTATAAGTTTGACTGTCTGTCTGTCTGTCTGTGGCATCGTAGCTCTAGCTCCTAAACGGATGCGCCGATTTTGATCTAGCTTTTTTTGTTTGCAAGGTGTCACAATCGAGAATGTTCTTAGCTATGATCGAAGAAAATATCTACAGCCATTTGAAGATTATGCGTTATTGAAAGGATCAAGTAACGGCTTTGTGTCGGGGGTTATTAAATTTTTTTATAGTGTTATTTATAGAAATGCTTGTGATGAATTTTTTATTGTCCTATGCTTGTGTCAAGCTTCATCGGACTTGCGAGCGGAAGGCTCTACCCCAGAGTAATCATGTACCAACTCGTCTAGGGGGGGCTACTTTTCCACCAAAGATGTGCCACCACCAGCAATCAGACATAGCCATTTTCTTACATTTTCTTTTATTCATTGTCAGCTCATATTTATGTCCACACCGAGGGGCTCGAGCCTACCCTGAAATCAGGGTAAATAGACCTTAGTAGACCACACGCTGGCCTAGTGTGAGTTGGTCAACTTCACACACAACCCTTGAATTACTTCGCAGGGGTGTGCAGGTTTCCTCACGATGTTTTCCTTCACCGTAAGAGCGTCGAATAAATGTACTTACATTACATATGAATTCGAAGATCGTAAACAAATTGATACGTGCCGGGGTTCGAAGCCGCGAACTTTCGAATGAAAGTCAACGGCCCTAGCCACTTAGCCACTGACGTTCTCAAATACATTGTCCCTATTTGTGTTAGTATACATATATGGCAGTTGTCTGATACTTAAAAGCTTTGTATAGTTTGAGGTAAGATGTTTGATTAGTTTTCTTAGTTTGTATGATTTTGTTTCTTATTTTGTATTGTTATTTTCAAGTTTTATTAATATTGTCATGCTTTCGATGTACTACAATTTCGCACACGGTTGTACTGTTTAAGAAATAAATAAATTGAAATTGAATTGATGGTAAGATGTATGAGACAGATTTGTTTATATGGAATAACTCCATCGTGCTCGTACAAAATTTTCTAAGAAACGCAATCTACAAGCAGAAACAAAGTTACATACATAGTACTATATACGGCAATGACGTCAGGCGGTTTGTTTGTTTGTGTGTCGGATGCCAGCAGTGTAAACTTCCAATCTTATTGTGGTTTCAGCTAATACTCGTACATCAGCAACAACACTTTGTATACAAACCGGGGCGTACCTATTATGCTTTTATTTTCTAGACAGATGAGTGCCATGTCAATTTAGTAGTAGCGGAAAGTCTGTATATTGATAAATAATAATAATAAATTATTTATCAATATCAGTAATAAATTATTATTAATAATATGGTTCGCTAATAGAAGTAGGAACAAGGATACCGTCGGTAGCCAAGTGACTGGGGCTATTGACTTCCATTCTGCTGCTGCTGGTGTCTTGAAATACAGACCCGTCTAGTTTAGGCCCTAGTCTCCTACAAATTTCTCGTTCTAATTATTGTAAAAATTGTGGGGAAAATAAATATTTTTACACGCTTTATATTAGCACTTTTGCACACGCTCTGAGTTATGATGACAATACATGACTAGCTAAGAAACGTCATTACAAATCCAATATGGCGGCCTCCCCATTATGTATCTAAAAAAATCATGGAATCTTAATTTGACCCACTTCCCGGTATTCGATTAAGATCAAATTTTGCACACGTTCTGAGGTCTGATGACAATACATGACAAACTAAGAAACGTCATTACAAATCTAATATGGCGGCCTCCCTAAGATGGCGAACTGGCTGTTTGAAATCCACCCCCATGATATGGGTATCAAATCTCTGTCAGGAATACGAAAAAAAAGTCACGTGACTTAAATCCAATATGGCGGACGTCCAAGGTGGCGGACAGGAAGCGTGTTTTTTAGTTTTTTAAACTATGTATTATTATTATTATTATTATTAATCGGAAGATCGCAGGTTCAAGCTTCGGCACGTACCAATGTGTTTTTGATTTTCAATTTCATAATGTATGTTAATTCAACGCTCTTGCGGAGAAATCATTGTGAGGAAACATGTACAAACCTGCGAAGCAATTCAAAGGTTGTGCGTAAAGTTGGCCACCCCGCACTGGGCCAGCTTGGTCGACTAAGGACTTAATTCACTCTGATTTCAGGGAGCAGTTAACGAACAGGATTTTGCCCATTCCCTGGGTTAGTAATTAGTACCTACCTACATTGCGCGACACCAATATTATGTGCCAATACACAGTTAGTTTAGTACGATTCTAGAGCCCGCTCTACACTCTGGAGTTTTGCCGAGAGCCAAAACTTTTGTCAAAAGGCCAATATACGTGAGACAACACGAATATAGGCCAATACCTCCCTCTACACTCTCGTATTGGGCATGTCTCGTCTAGTTTTGTGGAGAATGTAGAACCGGCTTTACACGGCGCGGCGGCGCCCAATAGATGTGTGATTTTGAAATGTGACTATTCGTGCCGTTTTATTGTTGTGTGAGATAGTTAATTTTCTATATTATAATATTAGTTGGCATCAATTTACATCACTAACAGTTCGTTTACTTCTTTTTTTTTTTAAACTATGTTGAAAGCTCAATAGATAATTAATTCATAATGCTGCGGGGAAATCTAATGTCCTTTATAAGTTTTTCGATAGACTAGTACTACGTATATAATTTACCTATTCTTGGGTCATTCAGATGTAATATGAAAAGGGACGTGTAGAGTATAGACCAAGTTTGAAAATATTTTTATAACCACAACTTGGCAATTTTGTGTAATGCCCTTAAGCCAAACTTAATCCGCCAACACGTTAAAAAATAAGTTTTGAGAATGTCAAAGCAAAATTATTCTTAATCAATTAAAGTGAAATATTAGTGTTTGAGAATTATTTTACTACTAGACCATTACTTTAAATTTCGTTCCATTAATTTTAGAGTGCGTTTTATTATTTTTAAAGAGACTTTAAATGCATCCCAATTTCAAACTTCAACGGACTTCAGGTAAATAAAGAAATAAGCATAAGACTATAACTACTATACAGGCCTAGTTCAAGACTAGCGAGGTGAAATTAAATAACTTTAGGAACTTGCAGGAAATGATGTCAAAGGATAAAGTGACCTTCTTTTTTCAGAATTCCTTTAATCTCGGAGCCACTGAGGGAATCTGTAGTTTATTTTGTAGAGCAAGATGTACCTCAAGGAATAGAAAGGTTTTTGTATTGGATGTACAAATTCAAAGTAATGTAGTTATCTCTTTTACACAATCATGTACAGTCGCGTCTAAAAATATGTATACGTCAGCAAGGGTTCATAAATATGTACACAGCTATGATTTCAAAATAATGTATACAGACATAAGAACCACATATTTGTAGTCACGAATTGTTACAAAATATCGTTAACATTCAATGCTTCATAAACATGTCTACACGTTGAAGGACAAAAATATATAAATGACGGCGGCATATACATTTTCAATTCACACGTGATGTGATGACATAATATAAATTCCGAATATATTTTTTTGTAAATTTCATAAATAAGTAGGTAACGGCCAGTATTACCCGTACCGTATAAAATAATCTATGAAAGGAGTTTCTAATTTTTCTATGGTTAAAAAGCTCGTAAAATAATTTCCATTTCCTTTTCTTTTACGCATAGTTGTCAATTTGATGGATACATGTATTTGTCCTTCAACGTGTAGACATGTTTATGAAGCATTGAATGTTAACGATATTTTGAAATAATTCGTGACTACATATATGTGGTTCTAAAGTCTGTATACCTTAATTTGAAATCATAGCTGTGTACATGTTTCTGAACCCTTGCTGACGTATACATATTTTTAGACGCGACTGTACCTATACATTAAAGCGGAAAGAACGAATGGATAAATGTTTTTTGTTTTGGTTCTCAAAAGCTCTATTTATGCAAGTACAGTATCAATAATTACTATCAGCTTCGTACCCCGCGGTTCCGCCCATGCTAACAGGTGGGAAATAAGGGATTTTCCCGCGGTAAAAGGCAGCTTATGTGTTTATTATTGTAATGTTTAATTAAAATCCATTTACCAGTTTTGCGTGAAATAGTAACAAACATCCATCCATATATCCATCTATCTTCACAACCTTGAAATAGTGCAATACCACAAAAAATTAAACTCGTTTATATATATTTTTTAATATATTATATTTAAATAATATTATTCTGTGTTTTCGTTCGTTCGCTAACAGCCCATATACAATTATTAGATTTACAATGTATAAAAAAGGAATATGCTTTATTGCCACCAGAAATAATATACGAAATACAATCCGCAACAGTAAATGTGTTAAAATGAGCGACCTAATTGGTAATTGCTAAAGAAAGCACAGGGAACCCTGTATTTAAAAAAATAATGAATGAATTTATTATTATTATGTAAAAAGTGTCAGTGTACGTACTGTGCTACAATTTCTATGATTATAGTCATTAACTGACTACCCCTCTGCCCGAAATACAAAAGAGCCACAAAAAGTAACTGAATCTTTGCTCTTATTGTAATGTTCTCCATGTACTGCGAGGGTATGTTACCTGTCCCACATTCCTGGATTCCCGGTACAATGTAGTCTTCAGGAATATCCCGGAAATATCAGCGGGGGACACCGAGCATACTTCACTTTCTTACAAGAAACCAGTGTTGCCATATCTTTATTAGTGGAAGTATTTGTAATATTTATTGCCCAAGCAATAAGGCCGCCAAATTGTACATTTGCTCTATTTTATTTGTATCTGTATTTGTGTGCAATAAATAATATAATAATATAATTTAATTAAATTTATTCTTCATTAAAATTTGACGATTTGTGTAAGTAATCTTATTTCGAATAAAACATTTTTTTTATTTGTACACGCACACACATACATTTAAACATACATAAAGTCACGCCTCTCCCGTTAGGGTAGGCAGAGACCACTTCCTTCCACTTGCTACGATCCACAAATATGTACTTCTTTCGCTTCATCCACATCATCCGTTCCTGTCGTGTTTCGTCAATCTGTTTTTACTAATTCTCTCCATAATATGTACTATTATTTATTGCACACAAAAATTACAAACTTTATAATACTGATTCCTACAACCACTTATATGTAAGTACTTATTTATTAGTCGATTTCCTAAGTACCTCTTTTGTTAAAATTGTTTTTTTTTTTATTTTTTTTATTTTAGCTATTAGTCCAAGTTCTAGGTTTTTCTAGCTAGAGCACAGAATAAATAATAGTACTTAGGGTCGATTTTATACAGGATCTTAGATTTTAATTAGGAAGTATTTTCCAATGGCTCAACCTATTTAGACTTTTATTATGAAACACGCTATATCATAGGACCACCTGTAAACATTATATGTATTTTCATAAATTATTAAAATAATAAAGGATACCGAAATCGGATTTCTAACATGGCAACACTCTTCCATCGGATCTTCATAAAGAAATTCTCTATTTTGATATTATATTTATATTTTGTAAGCTACCTGCATATTTCTAACAATAAATATGAAAATTGTCTGAATACCTGCGCCGGGATCTTTCTTAGGGGAACAAAGATTATTCGGTATTATGAAAATTCTGTCTGTCGATTCTCGTTTTTATTAAGATTAAGGTGGAATATTTTGCATTTTCGCAAGACTCTCTTAATGGCTTTGAGTTTTAAAAAACTCTAATATTATTTTATATTTTGTTTCTAATATTGAATCACAAGGAGCTTAGGATCTTAGGATTGATATTATTATAGGAAATCATTATGATATAAAGATTAAGAAAATCATTACTTCAATACTTCAGTGATGCCCATTACTGGAAAATACTAGATAAAAGCCCCCTAGAAATTGAACGCCACACTACTGTGTCAAAGATAGTTACACATCTTAACTGTCTTTTTAAGAAACCAGCCCCTCTAACATGCCCGGTCCACGATGACAGACATAATTATGTCGTGCGTATTCTCTTATCCTATTGGACGATATTTCAATATGGCGGGTTTCTCGCGCGACCAACTTTTGTCATAGCACTGCATGTTACGGGGGCTGCTATATTCAAATTTCCTTCTATAAACACGACAAAGCTATGTTTTGTCACGCGTGACAGTTCATATTACCCCAGCAGATCATTAATAAGGCCTGCCCACGCTGTCTTTAGGTACGCATTTCCAGTAGATGTTCTAGAACTTTTTGCCCTAAGAAGAAGTATTGAAGTATACCGAAGTACATATTGTATATATTTAAAGCATTGCATGCATAATACCTGCATTGAAAGCAAAAATGAATTACCATATACACGGTGATATCTGTAGTTATGTCGATTGACGTAACGTCTCTACATCGAGGTGCGCCTACGCACATTAGTGTTCGCAATATGAAATTTATAAATGGAAAAACAAACGGCAAAATTGATATTGACTAACGTTATGAATACTCGCATGATACTAAACAAACATATATATTTTTAAATACATTATAAAAGGCTTCATTTATTGCACATAAAATAAAACACATAAAATAAGTATATTTAACCTCTAAAATAATATAGAGCTTTCTTATTGTTTAGAGTAATTTCTTTCTAGGCTTTTTTATGAATTGGAAAATAAGTTGTAAATGATTAATTAACAGAAAAAAAAACATTGTTTTAGGAGTTTTAGTAAAAACGCCTGCTTTTTGTGAAGACAAAAAATAAATAATCAATATTAATTTTTAACAAAGTAATTTGTAAACATAGCACTGCAATAAATACTACAGTCTGTTCTCCCAAAATGTTGCCTGGTGGAGATCGCTTCAAGCGATTAGGCCTTTTATTATTAGAATCTTATATATTATCTAGATTGTAATTGTTTCTTTATGTTTGTTTTGTGTGTCATAAAGTGTTTTTACTTAATTTTATTCTGAAACATACAATATATTATGTAGTATAAAACCATGCTTTTTAGAATACTTATACAGAGTACAAACGCGACGGACAGACAGACAAACTTAAACAAAGGAAGTTCATCAATTACGGCAATAACATTCAGCAACAAAATGACTAAATACAAACACACCCACTTAACTAATGCTGTTATAGAACGCAAAATCGGGACCAACAACATTTCACTAAACCAAATTATGATTGATAATAAGATTTAAATTATTAGATTGGCTTAGGAACATTTCAAGACCTAATAATAATAATAGCATAAACATTGGTTAGTTAAGTTTGGATGAGATAAATTTTATATCTTTTGGTTCAAAAAATACGGACATATTTAATAAAAGTACCTACATTTATGAATTCATAAGTTTTTAAATTGCAAACGTTTATCCGGTTTTATGCTAATTTAAGTAAGATAAACAATTTATTTATTTTATTTCGATTTGACTGAACACAACACAAAAAAGTCATTGAATCCATTTTGTGACACTTAACATTTTTAAATTATAGATTTTTTATTAATGCAAAATTAATAAAAAAAAAAAACTAACCTAGCGCATTATAAAATCCCCGAATTCACACTTGAACCGTAGCACGAGAACAAAGGGCGCAACGTGCAATAATTAAAATAATAAAGCATCGTTCTGCGGCCCGCTTTCATTGTGCTATATGACAAGTGTCCGCAATAAGGGGCCCCCAACGAGGGCCCAGACCCAGGGCCCCAACTCAAGGCCCCATGATGATATTCGCGGGGCGGCCGACCCGACCCCGATATTGTAATAGGAATATTTCCATGTTAAATACCTTCAGTTGTTTTGTGACGTCATTTTGTTTTAATAGGATTAGTTTGTGTTGCATATCGTGATTTTTATGATTGAAATATTTTTCTTCCATACAGATTTTATTAATGCGAATGATTCAAACTGTTCGAAGATTCAACCCAGAGCGAATTTAGGCTATTATTTACTACGGGAAAAATGTGACAATTTCTACTGATTACTTACAACTAAATTGTAAAATAATTTAATGACAAATTAATTCATACTTATTATAGTATAGTTGATTTGGATAGGTGTCAATTTTATTATTGCTACAATTCAGCAAGTACTTATACCCAGACAAACGCAGATACCCAAACAAATTAATTTACAGCTTATCTATGGTTATAAGTCGACTAGATTGAATACAATTAAATAATTATTATATCTATTACATCTGCATTTTCTTCTTTTGCACAACATTTTCTTACCGTAATCGGCATCTCGACAGCCTCGACTATTATGTAACGTCAGTTATTTTATTACAACAAAAAACGATTCAAGTCAATTTGCACATTATGTTGAACTATCTGTTTATGAATAACTAACTATTATGAATTATTAGGTTCCAGTTGTAGAACTTGTAGCGAAGTTCGTGTTGGTGGTACAAAGCAGCGTGTGTTTATGGATTTACTAGCCACGCCAGTTGACTTAATTACTCTTATATCTATCGCAATAAATGAAAATATGTTACGGATGACGACTGTATCTTTTGTCTTGTCTACTAATTACAATGAAAAATATTAATTTTTGTATATTTTTTTAACAATGGACTTTAAATTTATATTTTAAAGCGTGATAACTAGAATCACGGCCATGATTATTACTCATAATAAGATATTAAGTAAGCGACTAAAATTATGTACGGAAAATGCGTAATAATGAAACGAGCAAGAACGTAATACTATACCTAACCTTTGTTAAAATTGTTTACACTTACTTCGCTTATGTATTGTGATGAATAATGAAATACGTAGTTAATATTATATAAATAATAACATAAACGTCATATAATAATAATCTAGTTCTCAGGCAAATGTAAACTAAGCCCTGAGGCCTTGCTTTGGTTGACAGCGAACTTAGCATAGGTACACCTTCTTTATAACTAGAACTAATGGAACCTATTGGGTGTTGGCCACTATCTCTCTGAACTCCTCTCTATTCTGAATTCCATTCGATGGATCTGCAAAACAGGTTTGTTTTTACCTTGGTAAAAGTTGAAATAAACTGCAAGAGATAGCGTCTGCTACAGTGAAAATTAAAAGAGAAAAATATCGGTTTATTTCCCAATGTTGTGTACTGTTAGTCTGCACGCTATTCCCGTTGGAGGAATGCATTTAACATCAGCAGTGGAACAATTTCTGGTAATTTACTGCCATTGCTACTTCAAATCGCGTGACAATTGTAAAATCTTTACAAAACACGTTTTCCAAAGAAAAGCTTTGGATTTAGGCTTGTTGGCAGCCCCGGTTCCGCGCGGGAAAATGGTTATTGTGGGTTATCCTTAAGTATATTATGCATGTATTATACATATAAACCTTCCTCTTGAATCACTCTATCTATTAAAGAAAACCGCATTAAAATCCGTTGCGTAGTTTTAAAGATTTAAGCATATATAGGAACATAGGGACAGAGAAAGAGACTTTGTTTTATACAAATTCAAATACAATCGTTCTATGTAGTGATTTCATAAAATTGTCTACTACACAATGAACAGAATGTCAATTTTCTTTCTCTTTTATCTGATATTGGGGCTAATTCGGTATTGCACCCGCCTTATCTTAACTAATTTTAGTTCATTTTTGACAGGACTTAACAAATCTTGACACGATTAACGTTCGGATACACATTATCTCGCTCTGTGCACGCTCCTGCAATGTTTTTTTTGAACAGAAAGGCAAAGGTATAAAGTCATGCAACCTTAATCCGCGATAAAGTGAACGTTAGTGAATCGAACGCACGCGCAACGAAACGCAACTTAGTATGTGTTACGTTCCGTTTTAGTTTCGGAAATTAGATATTTATATTTTTCTGCGTATAACAAAAACGAAATAGCAAAATAGAACTTATGGTCGATTTGTTGTACAGTAAGCAGCACATGCGGCTGGACATTATGACCTTGAGAGCGCCCGTATTCCGTAGCGGTAGGGGTGAATTTCGTAGTGCAAGTGTCCAACTGCATGTGCTGGCTTCTGTACGTACTGTTTAGTGAAGGTTAAGCAGGGCCAACGCGATTGCGATTCTGTTCCTTATTCGATGGACATAAGAAAGGTGCAAAATCCAAAGTTATCTGCTTAGCATGCTCTTGCTTGTACGATTTATGGAGTTTTTAGCTGAAAGACTCGACCGACCCCGCTGACCTGACTGAGGATGAGCTATTCAGTAAATAGTCAGGATTAACGAAAGAAGATTGGCTGAAGCAACTCATCACAATTTAATTTTTTCCCGATTTCCTAGTTTGTTAACCTCAAAACTTACAAAATATATTAAGTCTACACCTAAAAAAACTGAACTAAATTAAGGCCATTTTAAGTTCAAAACACCTAAAAATGACAGATAACGAACTAAAAATGACAGATGAATGGTCGTTCCCGAATAGCTAAATGGCGTTAGTTCAACTTATTTTTAGTCCTGTCAGATTCCATACAAAATTAAGTTAAGTCGTGCGTTCCGAATAGCTAAATGTGTCATCTGACACATCTTAACTAAATTTTAGTTAAATTTTAGTTAAGATTAGTGCATTGGCCAACACCGAATCGACACCAGTGCCTGATCAACTATCATAGAAATGAAATGCCCGAGTTTACCAACAGAAGACATTATGTTTAAACGACCATTCATACTAATTTTGAAAGGGCGCCCGGGCGTTTAAACTTAAACCAGCCGTTATTGTTGGTAAACTTGGTTTTCTTTTTTAATAAACATAAAAGTACGAAAATTTGAAATACATCATATCGCCGTGAGTCTGAGTTTTAACCAGCCGGGCTAGCATGAGGATTCATGCGTGATAAGACATAGTTATGTCACGTCTATACTCTCATCCCATTGAAGGTATTACAACATGGCGTTTTCTACATAATTTTGACAGTCAAATGTGCGACAATCTCTTGTCATAGCACGTCACGCTACTACGGGGGCAGCAGCGTTTCTTTAATTAATTGGATTCAATCTTAGCCACTGCACCACCGTAACTTTGTATAAGAAATTTGTAAAATACATTATATTTTTAAAGCCTACGTAAAGATACGGAAATGTTTATTATTCAGTTGGGGAATTAATAAGAGGCTGGCGGCCTATTTCTTAGCAAATAAACGGTTAGCGGGTTATGGCGACTATGATCGTTGAATTATTAATAGGACACCACGTATTCAGTGCGACCCATCGTGTATCGATTTTAATAATTGCTGGCTCGCTAGTCTTGCTTTCGATCAATTCTAGTGCGATAATTACATGAGTGATAAATCACGGAATATAATCATCATTGCGCTCAAATGTATGTATGTATGTCAGATTCATAGATCGTTTGACACTTATTAAACTACCGTGTGTGTGGTTCCCGGCTTAAAATTGGACCAAAACAGTAACTCTTTCTGTGGGTTTTTTAGTAAGTATTCATATTATTTTCTGTCGGAATGACATATTTTCACTTGATATAAAAAAAGGATGAGTCGTTTTAAAAATTAATAAGTATACGTTTCCCATGATGGTCTCTATTGTCTCTGTGATGCCATTTTCATCGTGATCCGTTCAACTCTTAAGGCTGAGTGTGTTCAGAGTCAGTTTTGTATTTATAAAGGTTTTCATAATAATATGTATAGGTATTTATTTTTTCCTTCCACCTCTAATCCGCCTCCAAGCGTGGGGTTTATGGTAACATTTCCCTTTCAATTCAAGGAAGCCTAAGTTAATTTTTATTAATAGGATTTTGTAGTTGTTTGTTACTAATTAATTTCCTAAATTGTTTTGTGTGCTTCATTTGCGATTTTGCGATTCAGAAATATCAGCGCTCAAAATAGTCACTCCTACAGTAGAACGAAAACAAGCGTTAATAACCAAACCAAAACCGAACCTGACGAAGAATGTCAAAAGCGGTTTAATATGTAAAATGAAGCGTTTAGAGAGTACCTTTTCAAAACAAAATGTACGAAAACCACACGTACAGCCGATTCCAGTCGGGTAGAGGAGCGAGCAACGGTCCAGCGAAAATTAATTAACATACTTTGGCGCGCAACCCTCCGTGCGCGGACGCTCACAGGTGGCCTAACCCCCCCTCTCCCTCACTCCCTCACCCCACTTCGACCACCCCTTCCTAACTGACAGGGAAATTATCTCCCTATCTCTTCAATCATATCGGGTTATGAACCGACAATGGCCCGTGACGGCCCATAAAGTCGTATTAAAAATATTATATTTATTTTTGGTCTAAAAGCAATGTACCGATTGTACCGTTTATACGAGTATTCGTATACTCGTATAAAAAGAATTTGCTAGCTTAAATATTAGCTAGCACCAGTACGTTTTGTTATCTGCCGTTTTTTTTTTTGTAATTCATGGATTTGTGTTGTGTGCTAGATGAGTCTATTTTGTTTCTCTACTTATACAAGTTACGCCGTTATACGAAATCAATTAAGCGAAAATCAAGTGAGACGTATGTTTTGCATTTTATACCTACACTAAAATAGTCAGTGCAAAAAACAACCTTAACCCAATCAAAAACCGCGCTAAACCGCCCGCTGACCTCGCAAAACATGCATCCGTAGTGTTTATCTTTGCGCGCGATTGTTTACAAACTCTTTACGTGCGCGTACGGTGATTTGCGCACGTGTCCAGTTGACGTGCTAGTCGGTTACTCGAACGCTGCGTCAGCGAGATAGTAAGCATGCTACTTATTGTCTTCATAATTTGTACGTTTCTTAGTTACTTATGGACCACGGTCTGGAATAAATTATTTTCATTTCATTTCATGGTACACAAACAATAGCTGCCGCCGCGTAAATGACATCATATAGAGAGAAATACATACATATTTGCTAACATATAATTTTTATAGCTTTTTTTAAATCCATCTTTTGTTGTCAATTCTTATACTTTAAGCCTATCCTAACTTCGGGTAAATAAAGCTAGACCACGTTATCTCAGCTCAGACTCAAAATCAACCTACAGCAGGCTAACTATAACAAGTAATAACAAAAAAAAATATCCAAAGAAAGAACCAATATTAACTACAGTTAAGTTAGTTTTAACTGGACTAAGATCAAGTTAACACGAAATTGCATTGCAACCTATAAATATAAATATAGTTTGAAAGATCCAATTATGTAGGACAATAGTTAGTTCGCGGTCATTCACTGTCTGTTCAGAATTATGCAACCGAAGAGAGATTTTTAAGAAATACTTATAATAAGAATTTTATTTTAAGAGAACCTTAAATTCGTCACTGGACTGTTTTGGACCTTTTTAGTCACAGATAAGATGTATTTTTAGTTTTACGTTTGTCAAGAGAAATGTCACATGTTTTCTTTTTATTTGATTAAAAATGAATGCTGTCCCACTTAAAATTATGCAACTTAAACATTTTTGTTTGTGATTGTGACGGAATAAAACGTAAATCGTCACCGCAACAGATAAAATAAAAGACCGCAAAAGATGTAACGAAATCACTTCAACCTCCGCCGACTACGCCGTACTTAACTTATTAAGTTATTACTAGACTTACTTACATACTAACCACTACTAACTCTTTGTTTAGGCACAGATTAATAAATAGTTACTTCTTAGGGTAGTTTACGCATGAATCTGTTTGTTGCTTCAGTCCAATTCGCAGTGTAAGTATTATTTCTGTACAACTAAAAAAAAGTAGAATAAATATTTTAGAGAGTCTGATCAATATCAACGGCTACGGAGATAAATTGTACGAGAAAGGTGGCGAAAGAGCTTACCTTGTTGCAATTATAATTTGACAGTTCTGACAACAGTACTTCTTACATGATTTTATATTATACATATAATTATAGCTGAAAAACATACTGGCAGTAGAATTATCTGAAGAAATATCAAAATTTCAATAACATTTATGTAGTTTCATTGATATTATTTGTTTACGCTGAAATACGACACTTTCAATAGTTTTTTTTTATACTCTGCCAATTTTTTGTAGTGACTGAGTCAAGAGATAATCATGGGAGCACCTCAGAGGCTCTGACTCACACGACGCGCTCTGTTGCCAACTATTTGCTGTTTACAGTAAAACAGCTTAAGTCCACTTAAACGGTCATGCAAATTTCACCTCTGAGTATTTTGCTGTTGTGTCATTTTGAATTGAAAGCGACAGTTGATAGAGCTAATGAATCATAGTGGTTTCGATGCTACGCCGCGCCAGCTGCAAATTAAGACTCGAGTTGCAATGTTCTCGGCAAAATGTCGTATCTCGACTTACATTACGTTCGGTAATCAAATACTGACATAAATTCAGCCATTGATTTAAAATTTTAGAATGGAAAGAACCTATGCGTACCTGTCTAAGTAAGCGATTATAATTCAAAGCACATCTAAGAATATACCCATGAGTCATATTCTTAGATGTCGCATTTTAACCGGTAACAAAGAAAATGTTCTTTAAACGTTTAGTAAGTTTAAGTCAAATTGTATGTAAATATCATTGCATTAAGACCAATAACATTGCATTGCTAGTTTTAATTTGTTAGTTAGGTAGGTACATCTGCACTCTGTATTTGCGAAGGGCACCAGCACGACAATTCACCAGCGCCAAAGAATTGGTGCAAAAATGTTCCCTAGTTAGTTTTTCCCCAATTGTTTCAAAACCAACTACTTCTTTATCTGTTTGCTTTATCTGTCTTCAATAAAGATACATATAAAATAATTCTTAAGGTAAAAGAAGAATTTATTTTTTAGAAAGGTATATTTTGGCACGTCGTATGTTCCCTTACCTCCGAAGAATATTTATGTCAGTTATTGAGACGTGGACACACTGACGGGATTTTTACGTGAGTTCAAAGCTGTTCGATCAAAGAGCGATTGAGCGTATAAAGCTCGGGATAACTGCGCTACAAGATCAGACAGAACGAAGAAATTTCCCCTTCAGGTAACAATGCCCGTACCCGCCGGCGGAGGCGCAACAAAACCAAAATCAAAACCAATAATCAGAGACGGCCCTCAGGCGTCGTCTCCTTCACGATGTTTTTCCGTATCAACGTGCTAGGCCTAGGTTCGAAGCTCCCTTGAGCCGCCCCTAGACGCGTTGCACCATGACTACTTTGGGGTAGAGCCATCCGCTCCCCGGCAAGTCCGGTGAAGCTATTTCGACACAAGCATCGGTCAGTTAAAAAAAAGATATCTTGTGGCCATTGACTACCGTGCCGCGAAACTAAAGTGGGCAGGAGCTGCACAGTGGACACTATTGTGACCGACGAGATGGAACCATGTTCGAGCGGATCACACGCCAGATGGTCAGACGATATAGGAAGCCACGCTGGGACTCATGAAACTTATAAACCAGAAAGACGGAGGTGCTTTGGAGAGCCATCTATACATATACCTAAATATTGGCCAATGAATGCTGAAAGAAAATTTATTCGATGTAACACATAGTAACTAGGACATATTACATGAATCCACCCTCCTCCTAGCTAGACATTATTTACATGCAGCGTTCGCCTTTGCTGGCTCAAGCGCCGTTTTGCTGATTTATCACCTTAATTTCATAAGTATTCTCTTTTGTTGCCGGCGACCGTGTAATATTATAGCATCATGAGAGTATTAATAACGTGGAGGGCTTTTAGAAGGGTTAGGTATGGCGTAAAGTCACCGTGATGAATAAAACATATGACGGAGGAGGAATAGTAACTAAGAGAAGCGATAAAGGGTCAATGCATAGCACGCCATCTCTATACTGACTGGTGGTGTGGTAATTCTCCCAAATCACATTCTAGACTTAAAAAATCGTAGTCTCTTTCGTCCATATGGGAACTGAAATCTTGTTAAATAACTTTTTCTTGGCTATCATTCAAATCTGATCAAGCAGCCATACTCCAACGGTAGCCATTGTGATCGTTTTGCAAAACGGACGTTCAAATTACATGTGGTGCAAAACGGCGTTAGACCGTAACAGTGCAGGTAATGTGCAGTGCGCAGATAAGGACCTGGTCGGCCACAGCACACAGCGCAGCGTGGGGCAACCTAGCATGCCATTCAGATTAACCATCTAGCGTAACACTCTCGGATTGCACGGGTTTCACGACTGACACGACATAATTTTGTCGTGTCTATAAATTATTTATTGGACGTTTCGAAAAATACTATTGACTACCTCAAAAATATTAAATTAAAAAATTAACTAATAATAATAAAAGACACAAAACACATACACATACACATATTTTACCACACATTAGTTACACAGTAAGTACATTATATTCCGTGTTTACACTGATGAAGTATAGGTTATATGGCAGGTTTCTCACTGCATTTTGACAGTTAATAAATGTAGAGCAGCAGTGCTTAATGGTACCGAAGCTGGCTGATAACATAAAATATAGCAACCTAACTCTGAACGTAAACCGTAAACTTAATTCAGAGAATTTATTTATCTTTAATATACTTAGATTCTATATAATAAAACTGAAAAGGCCAAATGTCTTAAATAAATTTTAAGTTGATTTTGTGTGCTTCCCGATATAATTTTCCCCTGTGTAACTAATATAGTAAGTAATATAATATGTAGATAGTGCGTTCCTCGATTCACCTGTCAAACGTAGGTAGAGATTATGGCAAATACATACATTTTGGCTGAAAACTTGGTCAAACAAGAAGATTTTCCAATTCGGGAACGTAGATGTTTCTTTTATAAGAAAACTTTTCTATAGGGCATATTATATTATCAAATATTTGATCAAATATAATATGCCCCTCAGAGAGAGGCTTTAGTTGTAGTAATAAGAAAGGTAGCCGTGCAGCCTTACTAAGGTGTTAAATTCTTTCAGACAACCAAACACGATAATAGTCTTAAATGAGACGTAGGTACTCGATTATGGTAGACTAATAAAGCACCTAAACATTGCTCCCTCCCTAGCCAAGATAAATAAACACATTTATTAAGAGTAGATTTAAATATTGCTCATAGAATTTGAAAACAATACAATACAAATACAAATATGTATTCTTTATTGACACCAAGAAACACAGACATATAACACATACAAAGAAAACATTAGGTTTCAAAACTTTGAAACAAAAGAGAATGTGATAAAACAATTTGCTTGTAAGTGGGGAGTTAGTGCTTCGGCTGTCGGGTTATCGTTTAATCTAACTTAACCTACAGGGAAATCCTCTTACTCAAATAAAATATAATAATACAAGAAATAAATTAAAAATAATATAATTTACAACAATGTCATCAATAAAAGTGTACAAAAGGCGACCATGACATGTCATGATTACTTAGCAAAATATAATGTTGTGTGGACAGAAAAATATTATGATGAGATGATGATGAGATGAGTTAGGAAAAATATTAAGCCAACAACAACCGCGATTACTTTGTGCAGTTATTTTCATTTCCTATAATTATTATACTTAACTACTTGTCTTTCGTCTAAAATGACAACAAAGTCAACATGTTATATTACAAACAGGTTTTCTTGTATATTTTGTTTGCACTCTTTATTATATTAATAAAATTGTATAAAATAATAGTTTATAATATTGAAAAACTATAATTTGAAAAGATGCAACGCCTGTGGAGTTTCTTCCGGCGAGTTCTTCTCCACAGAAGACAGCCAAATTCTGAACTCGCCACAAAAGAATATGCCTAACTGACTTAACTAAGTGAATGTCTTAAAGTTAAATAAAAGTGAATGTCTTAAAGTTAAATAAATACTTTGAACTTTGAACCATTTTTTAACAACTTTTACATATAGGGGACTTTTAGTAAAACAGCTAGTTCAGTTGAATAGGCTTTGCCGACAAATTCTACAGAACGAATGCTACTTAAATATAACATAACTAAGTATTCAATACATAGCTTGGTAAGGCTGGTCGTGAATTCATTGTTTTGGGCTGATATATAGCGTCAATAGGAAAGAGTGGAGTCACGTCCAGAGCCGACGACTGAGGCATATTAACACCCGGTATTCAATGGGTTGGAGCTTTTGAATTCTCCTAATAGTTTGCTTTTAGACCAGGTATTTTTATTTGACCATTGACTTGAATATTAAAGAGGTCTAGGTGGGTCAGGTTCTTAATTGATAAAGAATGAAGAATCTAAAATCAATTTATTTTCTTTGCACCAGCAATACCAATTAGCAGGCAATTTTTCCATTTAGTTGAATAAACCTACATTATGTGAATAATGAATAAGAAAACAAAATTTTAAAAAATCGTTAACCATACCCCACTACATTTCAGAAACATAATGGTCACCTTAAGATAAAAATAATCGCTAAGCCATCACAATCAACAAAGTAAATTTTCAGAAAAGACCTTGATGTGAAACATAGCTCACGTATGCATTTCTCTCACAAATCAAATACTATCATCTAACTAGCAATAATGCATATAATTCAATGTGTATGTATAATAGGATGTAAACAATCGCGACACACATATGCTAATAACGAATAATATCGAGTTTGCACCATCGCGTGTGCACTCAAACACAGTATTTAGTATCGATTATGTGTAAAGCTTTGACACATGTGAGAAATCCACGCAGCCGCCGCGCCGCGCCTGTGCTGTAGTCTTTGGTTTCAGTGTTATTATTTCAAATATTTATAGATACTACTTTAACAGACTAAGAAAAAAACTGTTCATTCGATATCCTTGAATAATTTGAAAGCTACTTCCTTTTAAATACTTATAAATAATTAGTAAGACTGAGGTCAAACATTTATGTATCCATATCAAGTTTAACAAATTATATCTGCTGCGCTTATTTATGCAGTCGATCTATGGGCTATTGCAATTGTAGTTTACGTATGAAAGTCGGTTATAAAATCCCGTGTAAAATAGAAGCAGCTCAAATATTTTATTTATCATTTATGTATTTTTTTATTACCATTCAAAACATTGTTACAAAACATTAAAAACGACTAAACAAAAACACCTATTTGTGTTGAAAATTTGTCTCAATATTTTAATTACAAGAATAATGAGGGATGGAGAGCCGCTTTAATATTTCGATGAGATATATTTTTTTCATCTTTGGGGGAGGCCTTTGACCAGCAGTGGACGTCTACTGGCTGCAATGATGATGGTATTTTTTTAAGATTTCAATGGCGGCGTTTCATCTGGTCTATGTGCCCCTGGCCTTACACGTGAGAGTGTGGACACAGGACCTACATACTCTGTGTAGTGTGGAGTGCTAGCTATCGTGTCGTTACGTCACACGCCGCAGCCATGCTCGTCCGCTCGTAAACGCAATGCATAATTACCGCAATTGATAAATATGATTTATTACCTTTAACTCCTGTGTTATAAAATTTAAATAACATTTTATGGCTTTAGTCTATTTATTATAATAGTTCTAGACGCGTGGAAACCTGCACCCACCTGCGAAGAAATTCAAAGGTTTGTGTTAAGTTAATCAACCCGCATTGGGCTAGCGTGGTCGACTAAGGCCTATTTACCCTGGTATAAGGGTAGGCTTGAGCCCATCGGTGGGGACATATATGAGCTGTTAACGAACGAGACGCGTCTAGATGATTTTCTCACACACAGGTTGCCTGTTAGATATTGCTACCTTAGCATTTAGGCTGCCTGTTGACTCAACTTTGTTTATACATAATATCTTAAAGTATATGATAAAAAAAAATATATATTTTTATGTGTAAGCAATAAATTACTTACTTACTTACTTACTTATATCATATTATCGTAGGTACGGTAAAAAATATGTTTTCTCTTTTGGTGTCAATAAATAATAATTTATTGATCAAGTGCTCTTATTTATACCTACACCTGTAATTTTGCTTAATAATTCTACATCGTAATTTTTCTATTTATCATTTCTTATTATTATATAAACATATTGTTAAATAAACGTTTATTTATCTTACATACAATACAATACAAAACAAATATTATTTATCGATACCAGAAAAAAAATAAAAAAAAGGAAAAAAAAAAACACTAACATAAAAAACAAATAACTAAATAATCTCTTTTCTCTATGTATATCTATCTGCCGCTATGTATTTTTCTATAGTCACAAGATAAGTGCTTTTCTTCTAAAAGTAATAAAAACTAGTTCTAACAAAGCCTTCTCTATTTAAACGCAATATGTATTAAATTAGGTACTAGGATTTATAGTACAGTAAGTTTATAGCACTATAGTAAGTACAGTTGAATTACCGGAGTGTAGTGAAGGGAGTATACATACAGTCGAGATCAAGGTGCGTTGATAATCGAATTAGCATCGAGCAGTCTGCGCTAGTGTTGTGTGGTTGCGATAAACTGATGGTTTATTAGGAAAACATCTCATTTGGACTAACTTGACTTGTGATATTTGGAGCGTTTAGTTTAGAAGTAAACTGAGTTACTAATTAGATTCAGTAAATGATTTGTCCACTGCTGGGCTGTTAAATTAAAAGTTAAAAATTCATATTTTAACATAACATAACCTAATGATGTGCTACATAATTAGAATCGGTTAAAAAAATAGTTTCATTTGATACAACATAGGTACGATAGGTTCTGGAAAAAAAAGCAAATCCCATATTGTATTAAATTGATGACGTCAGATCTGCCTCCCCATGAGAACTGCCGGTCAAAATGATTGTTTGGACCTAAAGTAACTACGTGTGCCAAACGGCTATTCTGTATATCGATTCGCAGTGTTTTGTCGATTTTTGCATCGAACACTGGCCACTATAAACAATAATACGCCTTTTCAAAATATTATATCACATTTCTTGTAATTAAAAATATGTGTGCACATTTTCAGATTACAAATATCACCCTTGAAAGAAAAATAATCAAAACTATTTATTTTAATTTTTAATTTTAGGCACATATCATAAAAGAAACGTATTAAATGTTGAATATTGATGATGATGAGTTTTGTTGACCAAGCGTGGGTCAAGACAAAAAAAAAGCTCCGTTGAATATAACAGGACTAAATGAGCAAAAAAGCATAACTGACATTGAAATCTGAAAATAATCCTAACAAGACACATCTCTACCATAACTATGTTGTCGGCAGTTAACTAACTTCATAATACTACAGTGCAACAAGTTAGCGCGCGTCTTGAGTTGGGGTTCAATGCGTTTACCTTATTGAGCCGAGGAGCGGAGCGCTCGAGTTCGGTGCTTAGACTAGACCCCAACCCAACCCCAACTTATGAATACGGGCATCAACTATGTAATCCAACACTTGGGAATCCAGCTAATATTATAATAACTTATTAATAAGATTGCTGAGAGCTTCGGTGAAATAAGTAAGTACTAACTCATTGTGCAAAGTTTTCGTGGTTCGTTGAAATTCACAAGCGGTTACAGATTCGTTAAATAATTTCAATAACACTATGGTTTCCTGAAGAAGTGATTAGTGATTACGATGAGACCGTTTTTACTATCTATAAATTGATGTTCCATTTATCTAAATACGAAACAACGTACGTATGTACCTATATCAAGCAAACTAGCTTGCTTTAATGTGTCATATAATAAAGGCCGGAGAGTGACATACCTACTAGACAGTGAATAATATCTCATTCTCAAAGGAAAAGTCAAAAAGCAACGCGGGCGTTACCGCTGGCGGTCAGTTAGTAGGTAATAAGTGATATGATAATTTTAAAACCCTGTCTGATTATAAATAAACGATCGATTTTATAAAACGATTATCGCAGTCGTCGAATCAAACATTTTGAGATTCAACAATTTGGGAATTCAACATTATGATAATTCTAAATTTTGAGAATTCAACATTATGTTCCGGAAGGGTCACAAGAAAGTTGAAGGGGTCTAAACAAACAAACAAACGTCATTACAACTTATAATAGTGTGAACCCTTCTAATTAACACTTATTATAGCAATTACAGAAGACAGGAATTCAATTATCTTATGAAATAGTAGCTGAGACTCGCATAGTGGTACTATTACACTGACTATTCCCATGCAGTTCCAAGAAAGAGACGTAGAATGTAACCAGAGATGTACGTGGTATTCTTCCGCATATCATGGACTAATTATTTAGTATCAGATACAGACAGATATTAACTGTATGTGATTCGAAGTAGATTATGTTATTTATGTGGAGATCTCGGAATGACCAAATACGGCGGTTGGCAAGATTTTTTAATATTGTACATATTACGTGAAGGCAGGTATTTTATTATTGAATTTCTGTTATAATTGGTAGTAGTTTAAGCCGATTACCAAGGAGATTTGATAGAATAGACGATAAGTGCCACAAAGTCTAAATAATTTTCGAATTCATGTTTAAATGTTTGGTCGACCAAAGGTAAACAGAGGTATAGATTTTATAAAGAACCCTGCAAACACTTGCGAAGTAATTCAATCAAAGGTAGTGTATGAAGTTGACAAAACTCAACTGCAAGTCCGGTGAAGCTTGATTGGTCGTACCTTTTCAACACAAGCATAGGTCTATTAAAAAAAATTCTCTACTGAACAATCTAGAGCACGCTAAGCTAAACACTTTGGACTTCACTCCGATGAATAAGGGAGAAAATCGCGAGGCAAGGTGAGGTAAACCGTGCTCAAACATTATGTAAGTGTCTATAATGTCTTACTGATGTGTTGTCTTCACATTTTCATGTCACGAAACTTACCTGTAAAAGAGAAAAACGATATTTTAATTAATACTGTAACATCTAACTAATGAAAATTTATTAAACAAAATAATCGGTTTTGATACTATGAAATATTAAAAAGGATAATTTACTTTAATTCAATAGCTATGAGGGATTTGAAAAAGGAAACGTGTGTTAACTCCAAATGGTCATAATCATAAATAGGTTTTAGTCAAGCCCGAAAACAGCATCGAAATTTTTCTTAAACATTGCAGAGTGCAGACGTATACAATTTTCGTTGAGGTTATAAAATTGCAGTGTGCAATTCTTCAATCAGTTTCAAGTGGTGGAGTCCACAGGTGTTATCTCACCCAGGCGCGTGGGCCAAGTAAATCACGACCGCGACCCGCGCCCGCGCTTGCTATACGGGAGACGCACTATACTACTGTGAACCACGATTCATCTAACCAAACCAATCCTACTAATTCATATTATAACCGCGAAAGTTTGTGAGTACCTATATGGACGGATGTATGTTTGTTACTCTTTAACGCAAAAACTACTGAATGGATTTTAATTTAACTTTAGGTACTTACAGTAACACACAGTCGACTATTTACCGCGGGAAAATACCTCATTCCCACGGGAAAAACGGTTCCTTAACACGGACGGAGCCGCGGGGCGGAAAGCTAGTTTTAAAATGAATGTCATCAACAGCAACAATGATCGATTTATGAACAGGTAAGTCAGACTGTCAATGATATTATTAAATTACCTACATTTATTTAGGATCCACGATATTCTTATTAATTTCAGCGGATTTTTGTAAAAAACTGGGTATGAATTCTTCATACACAGAGATCATGACGTTTTTCAATCAATCACACGCCCGCTATGGCAATGTAATTTAATGGCCCTTTGTCACAAGTTACGTTAAGGTACAGAGAGATTGCCTCACTGAAATACGCGCTCATACTTTGAATTGGCATTGTTTTAAATATGCTTAAACTTAATTTCCAGAAGGAAGAGGTTTAGGAGCTTGTTTGACTTTTAAATGTTTATAAAAGTGCCTAAGATTTGTGTAATTAATCAAAATTTGATAGAAGATTGGAGTAATTTGAGTTTAGAGGAAATAAACATTCGGTAAGTGTTGCCAACCCCCATCGCGGTGCCGTCACAAGGCGCACCGCAGCCGCAATCTATGCAAATGGCCGACCAAACTTATTGCTCTCGCCTTAGTCGACTCCTTTCCAAATGCATACTAAACAGCCACGCCACCTTTGTTCACGGTTTTTCATTATGTGACGAGTAAAAAGCTCTTTTTGTTTAAAACATGCGAGGGTACAGCGATACGTCAAGAATGAGTGATGTAAATAACAATAAGAAAGTGTCCTAAAAAATCTAATTAGTCCGTCAGTAAGATTACTAAAAAATAATGTAGGTACACGTATTTTTTTGTCTGGCAAACGAAAAATGCCGATAATACAGCATTTTGAAATTTTCAGTGACGACACGCCGCCATACAAATTGTACGGAAAAAGTGACATATTCGTCAAATTGAAAAAAAAAATACGTGTTCAATTTTTTTCGATAATCTAACTGACGGACTAATTAGAATTGATTTCTTTTTTCCAGGACACTTCCCCATTAAACAACCGATTTAGCAACATCAGACGAACAAGCAAAAGCAGGTGATACATTAAATTAAAAATGATAGATTCACGTTAGCTATTACGCCTATAACTTTAATGAGGTGCTTTGCAACCTCATTTCCACCTCATTTTCCATTTCTTTCTCGTCTAAATTCAAACATTCAATTTTGGAATTCCTTCGTCATTCATACGTCATCCTCGTCCATTTTCCTTCAGTTTTTCCCTTGACTTCCGGCCCTTGACGGTCGTATTTTTTTAAATGTAAGTAATTTTGTAAAGTATAAGCTGCTTTATACTGCCGAGTTTATACCAGTTTCGTTTCCATGTAAATAAACGTAAATAAACCAGTGCCAGTCAGTTCCTCGTGTATTTTACTACTAGTGCCTAAGGAAACCTTCAATCTTCAGCCGCTCCTCCTGTCGGCTCGCCAGGGTCTTGGTGGGCTGCAGACGCGACATAACTATTACCAATTGGGTTTAAAAATGGTTCTACCCTGATGATGGTGTTGTTAACATTCTCAAGTCTCTATTTACACAGTCTGTTAAGTATTTTATAAAAAAAAACACAAATTTTCAAACTGAATTACTAAAACACGTATTGAAGTATCTTTTTTTTTTAATATAGGGTCTTTACAAGCAAATAGTTTAATTAAAGCTTCTGAATATCTCGACCCTGACCCTAAAATTATAAACATGTATTTCTAATTTTGCATGTGAATGAAGATTGAATAATGAAACTTGATGTAGGTAACTATTTAAATTCACTTCGCACCATTTCGTAGACAGTATTATAGAGACTTATTCAAGGTGTAAGTGACGGCATCTAAGCAAATACTGAAAGAAAATGCTCTGTCTACGGTTTCGATACCAGGAATTTTCCCAAAGAAACTTTTATCGGAAGTAATACCAATTTTAGATTGTTGAATATTACCAGAACTGTCCGATCAAAATGACTGTTTTGTACGAGAATACCGAGTCTTTTCTACGCTTCGGAGAAAAGATTATTTGAGAGAGATGCTTAAAACCATACAGTCGTCGGTTTTGCTAAGCTACTTGCACCCTGTATGATGTATGGTGTCATTTAGACGCTAGAGATACGGGGTTAATTCGAGGTCATATGACTAATCAAAACCCACTCCAATGGCCGCACAGTGGTTTATATGACTCGCCATCCGACATATTTATCAATAAAATAGAAAACAATAAACACGTGGCCTTGTTTTGATCGCATTTACTCCAATAGCCCCGGTGTTTTGATTTGTATTTGTTCGTTATTTTCTTGCCCGTGATTCAAGTGAAGATAGAATATAATAAAGTTTTTATTCTAGACTGCCGTATAAACATTTATACCACAACTTACACCTGTAGAGTTTCCTAGGTTTTACTTCCTTAACAACGAGCACCACCCTGGATGTGTAAACTGTCAAAAATTTGACAATTTTACTTCGCACTTTATTCGTAAATCTAATCATTCTCCTAACGTTCAAAGCTAGGTTGTTGATCAAAATGCGGACAATAGTAAAAATACATTTTCATTTTGTCTGAAACTTGAAACTGAAAGTATCCATTTTTTCATCAAAAAGCTGAGCTTGTTTAGTATATGATATAATGTTTAATCCCGACGCGATAGAGAACCAGATTATAAGTAAAAATCAATCCCGTTGTGACTTGATTCTCAATCCTAACTTAACTATACACTCAGCTTCTATGACTGCCATAAGTAGTCAAAGGATCTGAGGCTAAATTATCCCCATTTAGACCAGCTGCAACGTCTCGTGGCGCGCAGAATATGTGGCTGGTGGCGATTAGCAGAATTCCTTCCTTGCAATATTACTTGTACATGGTAAAAAACAAGGTCTTTACGACATACGCGAATGTGTGTGCGCCTTGTATGGGCTCTGTCGCCATATAGGCAGTTAGCTGGAATCATCGTCATATACAGCTTGTATTTTATTGTAGTTATGTTATTATGAGGTAACAAAGAATTTAATCATTCTTGCTTCGAATAAAACTTTAACTACTCGTATAACTTGCAACTTGTAAGTGCAATCGATCAATTAATATAACATAACAGTATCAGTTAGTCACTACAATCATTTTAGCATGTTTATTTATAATAATAACAAACAAGAATGAAAAAAATAAATCTTCAAAACCGGCTTTGAATCTCTAGCTATCTCTACGTCGTCATATAACAAGAGTTCAATTAAGAAAATACCCTCACTTACTCGTATCTAATGACAGACACCTGTTTTACGTAATTTGTCCGTTTGAACATAAGCAATGAAAATAAAATAAAACTAATTACTGCAAAAAATATATAACAGAAACAAACGGACAACATAGTTGTTTCTAAAGATCATTTTTCAATCATTGCTTTTAATATTTTCAAAGCAGATATTTTATCGGTTTTTAGGCTGGAGATCAGACAATAGCAGTTCTTGATTTACTGTCAAGGGTAAAATTCGTGTCACTTTTCATTTTTTAATTGTAGCACGTTTACAAACGACCCCATGATCTAATGTAGTAATTGGTATTACAATAATATGCGGCTGTGCCGAGGCACGATCTATGGCTGCGTTTACGCCGACGACGACGACGGAGTTGCGTTGCGCTTGCGACACACAGTAGCTAGTAGTTATGCGGGCTATTATCTACAGTGTTTAGGTTTTGAATAGATAGTGAAAGTGTTGTTTTATAGGTAGATCGAAATGTAATAATAATAACAAAAAAAAAACATAAGCATCAAAATATTTTTAAAAGGCTTCTTTTTAATATCTATACGAGACATTTCACTAGTTCCGCTTTTAATTAAAAAATATGTAGGTAATACTAATATGAAATTCTTTAGGACTCTTTCAAAATCTCATTGTATAGTCTACCTAACAAAAGTGATTATTTAAAAATATTGTGAAATGCTGAATTAGAGCACTAAGTATACAACATTAATATAATCGGTAAAACAATTATAATCGGTACCCGTTTACAAATTCTAGTGATCCTTAAAATATAAGTCTTAAGTGCGCCTATAACATCGTTCGCAAAATCTTCATGGGCAGTAAAACCCAAAATAAGGGTTAATAAAAGGTTATTTGTACACGAATGTCACGCGTTTGTTTATTTACGGATACTTTATAGACACTTAGAAACTTTGTTGGAGTCGTCAAAGAATGAATTACTTCTGACGCGGCGGGTGTGACTGCCAGCTTTGGAAACTTCTACAAGCACGTTGTATGGTAGCAACAACAACGCGGGTTGTCTAGGGGCCATGGTCATTGGTCGGTCATGTCTCTCCACAAAATAAAAATTCTTTATACTATGCAGTAAGGAAACCGTCCAAATAACGTAATTCAGTGGACACACTGGCTATTAATTATTACTCGTATCAATTTACTGGCTATTAATTATTTTAAAATCTATGTAAAAATCATAGGAAACGGTCAAATATGTTATATTATGGCCATTATGTTCCATTACCTTTGATTTTCTACTAAACTTTCAGTAAAATACTGTTTACACATTTCACATATTTAAAGAAGAGGAAAGGAGCTTTCCTTCGACTATACATACATATATAAATCTAAGTCAACTACTCTTTATTATTTCATCATTAATTTTGTCTGAAACTATCTTTTTACTGTCATTTAGAGCAGAAATAGTAGGAGACAATTTAAAGTAAATAGTACCTACAATAATAACTCTTTCTGACGGATTTTTTGTCAACTGAATACCTGATGTTAATTGCGAATACCAATTCAATTTTATTAATGAACAATGATATGTTGGAAATGTATAAGGGGGTTTCGAAGTATTTATTATTATTGGATTGATTGAGTTGAACTGATGAATGAAATGCAAATTGGAAATGCCTGCGATGGCAACTCTACAAATTAAACATTTATTAAGAGCCTGATGCTCTAAATAAGTAGGTATACATTGACAATAGCAAACAGTCCACGGTTTAAATGTCCTGTGGTGTAAATCATGGTACATTAAAATTATTAAAAATTTGACATTGACAATCTGTCTATCTTGTTTGTACTTGTAGTAATTCATACGATTTTAGACAAAGGTCTCCCCCAAAGATCTCCACAGCTTACATCCAGCAGCTTTCCGCGACCCTCAACAAATCGGCGGTCTACCTTATAAGGGGCCTGCCCACGCTACGTCCTTTCGGCGTGGACTGGAATAGATTGGATTGGGTAGGGTGGTTCAATTCTGGGTCGGAAACCATACGGACAAATCAACTCTTGTCGCTTACGTGACACGTAATTGTAGCAAAAGTTGTCATTCTAACATCATTCATTAGGAGTCTGCTACATAGACAACCGATCCCCCTTCGTAGCAACAACTAAGAACAGGGGATCAATTATCCCTGAAAATTACAGTACCTACCTACAATAGCGTCACGTAACCGACACCTCCGTGGAATACTCCATGTATTGACTGATTGATTAATAAAAAAAAAACTGAGATTTCAACTTTTTTTATACATTAAACACAGACCTGCCCAACTACTTGTCACTTCACTTCTTAATTGGAGGAAATATCATGTCCCATTATAAGTGCTCCAATTTAAATTGACCCAAACGTACGGTTGTTCCGGAAATTATCGGTAAATCTTACAGAAAGTATTTTATTTTTCTTAATATAATTCTTACTGCATTTACCGTTAAATTAACCGATAAGGTTGAGCTGGTTGAGGTGAAAGGGATTAAGTATTTGTTTTTAACGTTTTGTACAATTTAGCGAAACTGTGACACCACCACGTGATTCGATCTGGAAAAAGAATCAATAAATAACCAGTATACAAATACAAGTATATATAAATAACTAAATCGTAGACTTGCATCGTACAAATAATTAATTTATTGTGTCTCCAGTAAATTGACATTCGAAGCTCGAGCGAGACACATATATATTATGTATCTTATCGCTTATGCATCTAACGTACGGTCGTACGAATAGGTCAAAGATCAATTAATTATAAAGATGGAGGCAGAAAGCACGGCTGCTGCGTCTGAGTCATTCGATCGAGTCGGCCTACTTACAATCGAAACGGAATAATTAATGACAATTTTTCTTTTTGTTACCATCTATTTCTAACCATTTACTCTGGGAATGACATTAAATATTTATTTTCTTCAATAAGGGATTACAATTTATTGTTATCTCTTATAACCATTTAAATTTTCATCAGGCAGGATTCTTTTCTTAAAACTCGCGAAACCTATCAATAATAAAAGAAGTCCCCGTCTATACTGAACGAGAATATATTTATTCTTTAGCTATATACTTATCAAATACATCGAAAGTAGTACAAACGGTCATTTTTGTTTCGGACAAAGAAAGTTGATTCTTGGAAAGAATAGATATCCGTAGATAAATAAACTAGATCTACCTACAAGTTGTCAAACTAGATATTTTTATTGCTCCATCTGCTGCCACCTGCTACCACGATAGTAGTGTTGAACCTACGAATAAAATTTACATAAACACTTGAAAAATCAGAGCTTGAATATACATAATTGATTTTGTCTTCAAGGCTCGGACGTTATCTAACATTCTATACAAACGAATAAAAATATATTAAATAATTTAATAAATATGCATAAATAGACTTGTCGTAAGAAATTACACAATGAGTATTTTTCGGCTTCACGTTACTAATTGCTTTCGCGGGTTAATCTTACTTTTGTCACTGAACGACGAAAATTTTATAATACATCATAAATTATAGTTGTTAGAATTATAATTGATGAACGACGGCATTGTTTTGCTCTGTCCATTTGCACATAACCAATAAGGGCGCGAACAGTATACGACCAAGTTGTCAAACGAGAACTTTTTATCGCTTAAGCTTGACGTCTCGTCGAATAGAAATGAGTCTCACTCCTGAATAATGCATGATAGCGCTCCATCGAAACTGATTTGTACAACACTTTGAGTATCTGATACTGTAGCATTGATTAGATTACTTACTGCAACTGTTTTAGCACTTATTTATCTTTAAGCAGATTTTTAGTTTGGTTTAACACTTTCATTTTTTAGTCAATTACATTTTAATTTCTAAAATACACAGCTGTTGGTTTACAAAGATTTAGATATTTTTTTTATATTTAGGGAGATACATTTTGGCTAAAAAATATTTGATTGATAAATTATGTTCTCTTTAATGTGCTCAGTTCTTGGATTGTATGTAGGTCAATGACCGACTTCAGAAGCTTTTTAATTAAATGAATAGAAGTTGTCTACGATTAAAATAATTAGCCTTTTGTTCAATCGAAACTGATGAAATTATTTTATGTCGAAAATTAGAAAACGTATCTACAGATAATAAAAGCGTGTAGTTTTGTTGAGAAATCACAAACTCACTGGGACTTATTTTCTAAATTGATTTGAACTAGTTCAACAGTAGTAAAATAATGAAAATGTGCTGATCACGTGCTGATGTTGAGCTTTAGAGCCGTTTTTGGAATGCAATCAAAAAAGAAAAATGTGTTACATTAATATATTAATTTTGACAGTAATTAAAAACTGCTTATACTATACCAGAGATCAACGCGGGACTTCTAGCCATATGGGTGGAATAGGAAAGCTTACCTGATTGAATTTTCGTTTTACATGAATCATGTAAATAATCAATCAATATTTTTTTAAGAATTGCAGTATTTTGTAAAAGTATTCTAATGTGACGTAATTTTTTTACAGAACAAAAATTAATAGCTTTGCTAAAATGGCTAAAATACAACAAAGGTAACTGTTTTGTTTCGTTGTTAATTTTTAATTCCTAGGCTTCATTCATCTGCAACTGAGCAAATGCATGTAACGGCAAACTGACCCGACGCGTAGGGTTGCCAATTCATAGTTTCATCAAAGGACAACCGCCTTTATGTAATAACATAACAGACTTATACACACTCAGTGATTTATCTTCATATAGGGGTACTTCGCAATCACGTGTGTATATAACTATTATGATAAAAAAGAAACTACAAACAAGGACAAAGTAACCACTAAACAAAAAGACACACACAGACATGAATATTTACTAATCAGTCTTTTATTTGGTTGCCTGAACGAGACTACCACTTTAGCAATAAGGCTGCCTATTGACTCCTTGTTTCACTTTTGAAAATTGAAACTCCCTATATTTGTATTATCTTTTAATATGTAAGTTTATTCGTATAAAAAGTATCAAAATATTGTATGAAAAAAAAGATACTCCAGTTTCCTTGAAGTTTGATTTAAGTAAACACTCTTCCACAAAAATAATGGGATTCATAATTAAAACTACTTTGTTACTTGGTTACCAAGGGTGGTAACAAATTTTCTTTTACAAGTAATTTGATTGATATAACGTTACTGACTACGTACGTTACCTACATACCCAAAATAACACGCGTATACTACGAGGTAACCTTAAAATAACTGAGTCTGTTTATCTTTAGTCGACATTTTAAATTTCGAATTATATACATAATTTGTTCTATAAATAATTTAATCATAGTTTTTTTGTACACTTTGTCGCATTGACTGGCAAAACGAGTCGTCAAAATATGTGCTCAATTATTACACAGGTCAAAAGGTGCCACGTGTTTCATTGGTACTAATAACACTATAACATAAAACCTGTCAACATCATGTAGATCTATGTTACTAAGTCTATGTGTAGACTTTTTTTTCTACAACAACCCTACACGCAACAGCCAGACATAGATTATGCAAATCTTTTTACGACGAAGCTAACCACGCACATGCACAGTTAAAATGCATATACCTGAATCAGAGTTGACAACTTAAAGCAAAAACGTGGGACCGGAGTGCCATCTTGACCATAGAATACATTTATATAATATTCATTTTTTTTTTAATTATAGGCTCACTTAATGACGTCATTTCTGAAGTTAATAAGCTTTGCTCAAACCAAGACCGGCTCTCGTCTCAAACAATTATAAATCTAAATAATTTAATGAAAAAGAGTTTAAATAATCTAAAAGAGGCGATACTATATCAGTTTGAACGTAACTGGCGAACATAAATACAAAGTATAGTAACTTTGACAATTTCAGTTTTATTTGCTCAAAATCTGAAAAGGGAACTAGTAAATAGTTGTGAAAATTTAACAGTATTTTTTTTTAACTTACAGAAATTAAGATATTACATACAGTAGTGCATATTTAAATATATGTTTCATTAAAGCAATGCTCTAAATATAATTGCAATTTTATGGACGTAAGCCTGCTTTCTTACAGACTGCCTACCTGTAAGTATCATAAACCTTACATATTATGGCGCTTTTGAAGTGTTTATTTTTATGTTATATTTTGTTTTACAGTATTTTACATCAAATTGTTATCCGATTTCAATAAATATATAAAAATGACGCTGCTTGAGAAAAAGCACGAACGCATTCGAAATATTTTAACGATTTAATTTAAATGTATTTAATATAACTTGACATAATTTCCTGATCAAGTTTGAATTTCGCAATTAAAATATAAACAAATGTATGTTTACGGCTTGATATTTGATAATACTGTATGTTAATAACATTACGTTTTAAGTCATAGTCATAACTTCTTGGTGGAAAATGCGAAAAATCATGGAGCTAGAAAAAAAAAATTGTCTTGCATTTACTGGCTAAAGGGGATATGAAGTTGTAACTGATAGAATTTATATAAATGAATTTTATTTAAAAGATCAAACAGTTTTTTTGTGTAAGTAAAATCTGTTAAAAAATACCAAAATTTGTGTAGGTACACTTTAAATAGCTTTTTGTATATGTCTGTAAACGAATCAGTTATCATAATAAATAAATACAATCGATCGTGATCACCAATAGGCCGTAGTTCACAAAATAATAATTGTGTATGTATAAAACGTTAGCTTCATTACAATGCCACAACGTGAAAGCTCGGCGTGCGCTGGCGCATTGCTTTCAGGGCTGTCTTTTTTATTATAGAATCGCTAGCACAATTTCACAAAATCGTGCTTAGAGATACATAGGGACAGTGATAAATAGGAATGTTTTGGATGCTGTAAACCCAATAATGAACTGATAACTGATACGGTTAAAAATGTAATTCTTACGTGCAAGATTTTTCCTATATTTATAATATATATTTAATTTGGTTTACATAAATAAAATTAACTATTGATTAAGATAGTAGAACCAACTTACTTAATATTGGCATAATTGACAAAAATAATGTTTTGTAATTTTGGTATCCATCCATATATTATAATTGTAAGTAGATTATTTCATAAAAAAAATATTATTTATTTTATTTCCGTTTATTTGGTATGAATAGGATTTTGTTATTGAGAAATCGTTACGACATGACCACAATATTATTTATTTATATTTAAAGTTAATATTCAAATTTAGCAAGTGAACAACCCTAAGGAAAATGGTTAAAGCTCACGATCGCTGCAAGTTGCGACATGGAAATCGTCGCCTGGTATAATATGTATATCAACAAAGGTCAAATAATGAATGGTCTAAGTTAAATAAACCAGAATAAAATCAGGCAAAACATTGGTAATCACTACATACATAGTATAAAACAAAGTTGCTTTCTCTGTCCTTATGTCCCTGTGTCCCTATGTATGCTTAAATCTTTAAAACTACGCAACGGATTTTGATGTGGTTTTAATAGATAGAGTGATTCAAGAGGAAGGTTTATATGTATAATACATGCATAATAAACTTAAGGATAACCCCCAATAACCATTTTCCCGTGCGGAGCCGGGGCGGGTCGCTAGTTAAAAAATAAAATCCAATGAAAAATATAAAGTTATTACGTGCGTTTCATACAGTCAGCAGAAAGAAGTTTAGAAAAGAACTTTATTTTACTGTATGTAGACTGTAGAGGCATTTCACGGCGACTAAGCTGCACAGGCGCCACGCGATTCTCTCCCTTACTTAAGAACGATGTAAAGTCCAGAGCGTTCAGCTTAGCATGCTCTAAATTCTCTCTATGTCTCTCGTATATCAATCGTTGGCAGACATTACAAAAAACTCTCGAATTAAATAGAACAAACACGTCAAAGAAACAAATAACGATCTCACACCTTTATACATAGAAATAAACAAACTAGACTAAATTAAAGGATTTTCCGAACAAAAGGTAGGTAGGAAGTTGTCGGCGACAGTAAGGCAAACAACAACACCAGTGCCTTTCAGCCAACAATGAAGTCTTAATGAACGCTCTACAATGTTGACTTGTTCGTAAATGCATTTATTCATACTATTTCTGGACTCGCCGGGATAATTGGGCCTAGCAAAACAGGTTCCCTTTATTGGATAATAGCAGCAACGAATTAGCCAATATACTTGTACAGTAGCCCTACAAATAGTTACAGATTTATTTTATTACTGACTTCTGCAATCAACATTATCCTACTAATATTATAAACTCGAAAGCATGTGAGTACGGATGGATGTATGTTTGTTACTCTTTTACGCATAAACTACTAAGAATGAATTTTAATTAAACTTTAAAGTAAAATAGCTTATACATCAGAATAACACATAGGCTACTTTTTACCGCGGGAAAATACCTCATTCCCACGGGAAAAAAGGTTATCGCGGGCGGAGCCGTGGGGCGGAAAGCTAGTCTATATAATAAAACTGTAGAGGTCGAAAATCTGTACATAGAAAAAAAAATGCTAAAAACTCAGTCAGGGGGATTTAAAAAGTGGTATTTATAAAACATAACACCTATCAGTGGTCTACAAAACATATCCAGATTTTTTTTTTTTTGTTTCTCTGTCTGCCTATTTGTACGGGCTAATCTCTGAAACTGTTAAAACGATTTGAATAAAATTTTGCATGGTGGTGCTATATATCCCCGGTTAATGTCTTAGATAGTTTTGACCGCAGGAAAATATCTCATTCCTACGCGACAGCTAGTTTTAAGTAATAAGAAATTCACTTTTCTCTCTGTACCATTTTGTGTAACTACTGTAAAATGAAAGTAGGTACCTATCAGAATACTTTTATATAATTACAAAATAAATACGTAACGTAATAATTTTGTACAATTTGTTAGATAAATATAACTAAATATAAGAACCGTCCAAACTGGGTCGGAAATTACTTCGAATTTCGAATGCTACAAAAATATTTTTAAGTAGGTAATACAAAACTATTTGTATTGTGGTTTGAAAGCAGAATGTACTGACTGGCCGAAAATCTGTTATAAAAAAATGAAAAACAAATAAACAGTTCGTCAATAATACAGTCTGTTAGTTCTGTAGTATAGAAGTCGAACACAATAGTTCGCCCACGCGGCCGCGCCATGCTGCGCTGCGCCGGAGTGGATGAATCATACTTGCCGTGTTGCTTTTGCGCATCGAGCAAAAACATTACCCACTTTTGACTCCTTTCTCTTTCTACACTTTAATAGGTTCAATGGCGCACATCTGTCCCATACTTTTTTATCTTTGCTTATCTCTCGTCACTCTTCTTATCAGTATTTTGAAGGCGGAATTTTTAACTTTTATCATAATATCGTCCCATATTGTCAGTTCGTTTGTTTATTCTGCTAATCACGTTTGCAAACTTGGCAAGTGGATTGAGCTTTATTCTGATGGACTTGTTAGGATTTAATTAAAGGCAGCTTTTGAGGGGTTCGAACCAACCCATAAGCCTACGAATCTATAAGCGAACCGGCCTTATTAAACCGAACTGGTCAATTGACTTAAATACTGGTTCAATTTCTGAAGCCTTAAAAAACAAACATCTAGAAATATTAACTAAGATGTTTCTAGAAGTTAATTCGTTACATCGAAGTTAAATAACACTTCTATAGATGACGCAAGTACCTAAATACCATACCTAGATTTATGAAACCGCGCGCTATTTCGTTTCAGTCATCAAATTTCGCGTGAGCAATGGATTTAATTTTAAAACCATTTTTTTGACAATTAGAAGTAATTTTAACAGGGATGCAAGTCAAACAAATGAGTGATATCTCTAAAACTAAAATTACCTCTCCTGGCTATCCCTTGGGAGCCAGTATACTAGAATAGTAGTACGAAAGCGTGAAAAAGACAGACTTTAGGATTAAATAGAGCAGTGTGACAGATAACAAAAGCATCGCTCCAAGAGTAAATATTGGCTTAAAAAAGTTCTTGTTGCACGCAATAATGAGCGAAATATTCAACTACATATTTATGAGGAACATGTCAAATGATGTTAAACTTTTGGATAATCTTAAATCTTTCTTATTATCGTCTTTTTTCTTATTCTTTCAACTGTTAACACAATATATGAAAATGTTATATTCAAATTAAATGTGTGATAGATAAGGAAAACCAGGTAATTATTTTCTTCCATTAAAACATTACATGCCTGTCCAGGAAAATGATTCATAGCCCTCATTCTCTTCACAACAAACTACTATAAACGATAGTAATACATATTACTAAGGCAATAGTATATACTATTATGTAAGGCTTACTTTTTATTCTTAAATACAACCAATTTTCGTATCGTTTAATCACCTTTATTATTAAATACAAGAACCATTTTTAAATTGGCTTGAGTTTTGTAAGATTTACAAATTAAGCAATCGTATGCGACCAATTTGTGAAATTTTAAATTTATTATTGCTTTTCCGAAAAACTGTACCTATCATTCCTTTCACGATTAAATTAAACCGTTAATTTTGCAGAAACATTCACTTATTTACTTTGTTATTGTAATTGCAACGTTGCAAAATAAATGATTGGATGCATTGAAAAATGTATTCAAATATAAACGCATTAAGTGCAGTCTAAAGCGTGACAGATTTGCCCTGTTTTACATTGAACCACAGATTGAAAGCCAGATTTCATCGACTAACATTCTCTTCATTTACCTCAACATCCAATACTGCATTTGGAATAAGGCTTCTAATACATCTGAAACAAAACTGGCAATGGATTACAGGTAGATCGATTTCATCTTATGATTGCAAAGCGTGAGGCAAGTGACCATGAGAACCGAGTGCGTAGAGCGGTATACGTAGGAACGGTGACTCATGAAAGAGGACGGAAAATAGTGAAAGCTTCGTGATAGAAAGGGACGGATGAAGAAAACCAGTTTTGAGATTTCGAGTTTCGATCCGATATGCTCCTGTCTACCGCGATTGGAGGCTAGAGGATTGAGCTAGGAAGTCACTTGTATCTTATTTGTATGTTTATTTTTAGAACAATCTGTTGCTTGATGCAAGTAAACTAATAGAAATTGATCGACAGATGAAATAAACACGACCTTCGATCAAGCTAATACACATGTAATTATAAAAATACTGTATTGATAAAAATCCTGTAGAAATATTGATAAATCCTGTAGAAATATTAGATGACAAAATGTACGATCGCATGCATAATGTGACACTTTACTGCAAACACAATATAAAGAAACATATGAATCATCTTAAAAATACTTAAGTTACATTTTTAGGGATTGCCAAATTCTAAGATTTGATAAAGGTACTAAAGGTACTTTACTTATTATAATTATTTTGCAAAAAAATAATCAATTTTACGCTTGGTTATAATTTATACAAACCAGCAGATTGCTGAACAAACATATTATTTTCGCATTATTAGTACACAAGGAATCATCTTAAAATTTCACAAAGAGGTCAAATCGATTACTCCCTTATGCATTATCCAAATTATTTTCATTGAGCTAGCGAAAGATACAAAATTGTTAAATGATTCATAAATCAATATCACTTAATTAATCTAATCATCGTAAATTGTAATTAGTTTAGCATGATAAATGCTATTTTGTTATGATGTTAAAGTGAATTAGCGAACCGTATCTTATCCGTCAGCTACCAGCCGCTTTCTTTTATCGCGATGATGTCATAGTTACAATGGTTAGTTCTTATCTTGACATTGATAATATACAACTTAGCTTGGAATGTTCCATAACCTCTCAGTTTTGAGACAGTATTATCTAACCTGCCTGCTTCTTTCTGCATTTTTGCTAAAGACTAATGTAGAGTAGTTTTGTAATATCGGTTTTGATGCTAGTACAGAATATACATACCTAAGTAACGGCTTAGCGGTTTTAAGAAACTTTCTCAAAGTAACTTTATAAAAGTACGGAAATTAAAAAAATATTACTTTTTCAGTGGAAATTTTCCACACAAACTGTCCATTGAAAATGCCTGTTTTGTATCTATAGGCGAGCATGTTTTTCAAGTTTTTTCCTTGTCTGAGAAATGTGTGCTCAAAGGAGCCGTCAAAACAGTTAACCGACCATGTCCTATCTGTTTTTGAGAAGTCATTTCTTATACCCTGTGTAAAGAATATTGCAGAGATTATTTCATTGTTAAAACATTGTGTTTTAAATTGTTAGTTTCTCATAGTAGTTTCCTCATTATGCTCTGATTCAACATGAATCAATGGATTCAGTGAGGAAAAAATATGAATGACGTCCAAATGACGACTAGCAGGATAGTTTAGTTGTTACTATCGAGGTTTAATTATTTGAATTTGGAAGGATGACAAAACACAATTTGAAATTACCGCTATAATATAAACTGCCAGCAATATAATGTTCTTTTTTCAATTTTGGCGCTAGTATTTCAACTTTGCAACTGAGCATTCTTTCTATCATTATTACATTTTACTTTTTTTTTATTTGTCAGCTAATAACATAACGCCTCATTAATCCCTAATCGGCATCATAAATTCAAATACATCTGAACGAAACGCCGACGACGACGTGCAGAATTTGTTTATTATTATCGCATCCAGAGGAACGTTTTACCAATCCACAGTTTACTTCGTTCGACGTTCATTACGTAGAGAATTGGTGTGAAAAATCTTTATAAATTTATCATACATATAAACAAAGCGATGTACATTGAATTGTAGTGGTAATTTGTGGATAGTGGTGCATTCTGCCGCCTGGCATCTGAAGCGCGTTTCACCAGACTATGATACTTGTAAAAACGCGTAATGAGTCAGTGCTGCGCGAGCGCCGCCAGCGAAACGGAAAATTCCTGTAAACGCGCGTACGCTGCTTTCTTTGAGACCGGGGCTGCCAGATGATGGAAAACATAATTTAATGGAGATTTCTATATCTAACGTCGAAACGTATCAAGTTTTAAAGCTTGGCCAAAGAAATAAGAAACCTCACTAATTTAATAAGGGAAATTGTTGCCATAGTCAATAGTCGTAAAGATAATATCTTTACGACTCAGGCTTTACATAGAAAATCTTCATCCAATGACAACACTACTTCTTCCAGTACATATAACTGTAAAATGATGAGATTCAGGAAAAAAATATTCATCACACTCACTCTCTCATCATCACTCTTCACAAAACATTTTTAGATGGTAGTATTAGACAAGCCGTATTGCTCATGGAAAGTGACTCGAGTGGCGACCAGCGCATAGAAAAAACAGCATAGGCAAGATCTTAACAAACTGGCAGCCACTTATTGCAGGTCAAGCAGATTTGGGTATAGTATGGTAGAGATCCTTGGTTAAATAAAGTCTCTTTGCAGCCGTTTATACAGGGTTCATAGAAAATACTAAAAGGCTATGCTCTATCAACAGTTTGAGCAACTTTTTCATAAGAAACGTATTTTGGAAACGAAAAAAACATTTCGATAATCGCTCCATTTCATATAAAATAGTATTTATCATACAGTTTGCATGTAGGGACAAGATTTTTTTTGTTTTTTTGTTTTTTATTGCTGATCAGATTGACTGAGCGTGTCCTTTCAGTTTTTTCGAAGGTGTAAAAGAATCGTACCTAATATTAATCTGGCAACCCTAATTAAGAAGCGGCGCGCTCTCGAGAAGGAAGCACGCAAACCACGTGGTACAGGGAAACGTAAGTATGTGTTTTTACGTCAGGTGATGTCTGTGTGTCTGGCTCATATCATATGTTAACAAGATGTCTACCCGCCTTGAATATTTACTGTGATCAAAAGCCCACGCACTTCCCTGGGAATGCCCTGGGTGCCTCCTTATGACACCTACCCATTGATAGAATTTAACGACTAGTCTAAAACAAAAAAAATAATAATTATGTAACAAACAAAAAACCGGACTGCTTTTTTATTATTTAGAAGAATATTTTATTTCAAATTACGAGTAATGTGATGTGATAGAAAAGAATATACTTTATTGCACACTAGAAAACAATAGAATCAGTAAATTTACAAAAAAATATCAAAAGTGCAAGTATGTGTAGATATATTTTTGTAAGCTTACCATTGGGGCTAATCTGAAAATCAGCGCTGTGGCCCTGGTCGCGGCAAAAGCTGAGATCTAGCCCTGTTTGACATCGCACTACAACACAACTATCGTGCCTGTATAATGTGTATTGTGTCTTTTATGTATCACTATTTATCATTGTTTTTCTTTTTCTTTTTTGTTGTGTTGTATTGTGTTTTGTCAAATAAATTATGTCTATGTCTATGTCTATGTCTATAAAAAATAAGTTAGGATAAATAACGTTTTTGACAAATAATTTGATGCCTAAAATCTGCCATTTTGACTGTGCTACTTTCACTAATAAGACGAATCTAACAACTGGTCATACAAAGTGATCACGAGACTGAAGTTTAAATGAAAAGCGGAAAATTATTTTCGTGAAGTTTAGGAAAACTTAAGGATTTAATTTAAAGCCGTCAAGTTGATAATAATCATTTCATTAGAGAGAAATACATATTTTTCTAGACAGGTGGTCATTATTTGATGTAAACATTGTTTAATTATCAGTGTAGGTAGGTAATTAATTTGATACACGTGTGTGAAGTTTCTGTCATTATCTAGAAATAATAATCTTTTTATTTACTAACTAATGGATGACAGTTTTGAAGCGATGACGAATTCATAACAACATTTTTGAGGCAGTATATCTAATAAAGAAAATATTTATGTAAAATAACTATTTTAGAAATCATGTGAGTATGTATGTACAGTAATTATTCATTATTGAATCTTAAAAAAGCTTTAAAAGTTAACAGTGCCAAAACTGGAATGAGTGTAAGTGAATATTTAACTCGGTACATCTTAAATGCTTACAACAATAGGTTAGGTTTCGAAGGTAACCTGGTGCCTCACAGACGACTAAACTAGACTTTTTTTATACCAAATTAATGTTGGTCGAATGTGTGATCCCATATTTCCATATTGTAACAAATGTTCACCACATTCGTACAAATAAAGTTTCTTTCTTTCTTAAAAGAATCAAAGTTCAAGCTCATCATCAACATAAGCGAATTTGAGAGCCGTGCTCTTGTAGGTAGAGGCTACGAAAAAAAAGTAGAGTTCTGAAGAAGAAGCTCCAAATAATAAACTTAGCCTTATTAGAATAGTTAAATATGGTTTAGCCTTAGTTGAGGAGTTTGGAGATCAAAAGAGTTCCTGCAACGGGAGTCTTCTAGGAATCCTGACATTTCTGAGGTCTATTTGAAATGACACAAAACGACTATAAAACCAGAACACCCATAAACTATCTTTCACACGAAAATTACGTTCGAACTCCTCAATCAAGGCACGCTATCGATAAACAGCAAGGAAAGGGTAAGCAGTTAAGTGGTTAATTTGGTCGTGGCCCAACAATCGTTCTGGCTAACTGGCCGACTACTGTTGTAAGAACCGGTTTGACGAGATCCCTGAACCAGCGCGGGCGCCACTCGCCTTGTAAGTTGGGATCAAAAGGCCTTTTACGCCTCTCTTCGTCTAGCTAGCACGTATTGCCACCTATTTCTAATTGTATCGTATTACTGTGGTTGAGTCGCATATTATCTGCCCCTCTAACTTGCCCGGTCCACGCGTGACAGACATAATTATGTCCTGCGTATTCTCTTATCCTATTGGAAGATATTTCAATATGGCGGGTTTCTCGCGCGACAAACTTTTGTCATAGCACTGCATGTTACGGGGGTATTGCATATTGGTGGATCCATAGTGGTATTGGACATTGAGACTTAATAGAGATTTTTTTGAAGTCGGTCAATGAAGTCGTAGACTTTCACAAATTAATAAGTAATATTTTGTTACGCAGCTATCAGGAAAATAGAAACTAAGCAATAATTTTAAAATTGGTATTTTTGTTTAATTATGTAGAGTTTGGCTATTGAAAGTAGACAATCGATGAAATTGGAAAACATTGTACTAGCAACAAAGTTACATAGAAAAAAAAAGTATCAAATTAGGTAAATCCATAAAAACAGGGTTGCCACGATGATTTTTTTCAAATTTGCCGCGTTTTCTTATTGTTTTACTTTCAATAGCCAAACTCTATAATGTAGTTCTCATTTTGTGGTTATGCCATATATACGAATCATTGATTGCTTATCGTGTTACAAATCCTTTACGTACAATATTTAATTAATTCAATTTAATACAGCATTTTCTATACCATGGTGCAGGAAACAGATTATGTAATATGTACTAATATCATGTTCAATATAAATCACTTTTCTTATTATCCAAACCGGTGCCAAGATCAGTCGCGTAGTTACAAACTCTACCGTCACGGAAGCGATTCGGAACCCTATCATCATCTCACTCTACATGATACAGAATGAAAGAGCCAGGTATAGAGTTATTGTATCTGCAGTCGGGTACAGGGATGATTAGTTACCTTCGACGCCCAGCGGATTTGTCACGCTTCCAAATTCTTTTTTAATTTAACGGATCACTAAATTTTGTTTTAATAAAAAGCGTAATACAGAATAAGCTTTATGTTTATTTTAAAAACAAACTTTGATGGCGGCGACGCGTCTGCGCGGTAGTGGCCGTCGAACAACAAGTTTTTACGTTGTTTGTTTCAGAACTTGTAAGTCTGAAGATTGAATATTTTTAATTAAACTACATAAATGTATATTCCTCTTTTTGTGTAAAATTTTAAACTGACTCCAAAACAACGCCATATGTTTGACTGGTTACGTAGCCAAGTTGTCTAGTGCGCGGAGGCCCTTAGTGTGACTTAGGCATTTTCACAGAGGTATTTTAGATAAAAAAAAATCCGATTTATGAATCTTGGTAATGGTTCTGGCGAAAGGAGCGATAAATCTTATAAATAAATGAGAAGGAGGCTGAATTTAAGTGATTTCAAGCAGATTACTGTATTAAGGCTAAAACCCAAAGGTTGGTTTAAATAGTTAAAATGTGTATTTACCATTAAAATGCTTTTAAGAAGGTAAAAAAAACAATACAATCTAAAAATTCTATCCGATAATTTCACCTCATTTAAAAATACAAATTGCGTATAAATAAAGTTACCTAATAATTGGCAAGACAGTCGTATCACGCATGCCTAGATTATAACAAGCTTCGGCGCAGGAGTGCCAAATCAACTGCCGATACTGATTGACGGCTCATCCATTGTGAATTTATCTCCACGTAGGCGGATGGCAGAGATTACTCAAACAATCATGTACACCTAACCAATATAAAAATAGACCTTGTCTTTCGTATAATTCCGATAGAATTCGTATGCCAACTTAACCTGTACCAGATGCAGTTACAGCACAAAAAGAATGCACAATATCTTCAATGAGATTGTTTTCTGGCATCTTTTTGTTTTTAACCCCCGACGAAAAAGAGGGGTGTTATAAGTTTTACGTGTGTGTGTGTTTGTCTGTCTGTCTGTGGCATTGTAGCTTCTAAACGGATGCGCCGATTTTGATCTAGTTTTTTTTTTGTTTGCAAGGTGTCATAATCGAGAGTGTTCTTAGCTATGATCCAAGAAAATATCTTCAGCCATTTGAAGATTATCAGCTCTTCTCTAGTTGTTGAAAGGATCAAATAACGGTTTTGTGGCTGGGGTATAAATTTTTAATTGAATGTTATTGAGATTGCCAGTAGTTTGTTCGAGTTTCTTCGGCGAGCTCTTCTCCACAGAAGACAGCCAAATTTTTGAACTCGCCAGAAAAGATAATTTAAATGACATAACTAAGTGATGTAATAATGTCCAAAAGTTAAAAAATAAATTCTTCGAACTCTTTGTGTAGACTTACTATATCTTCAATTTAAATTGACAAATACAAATATTATTTATTGCACAAAATACATTAACAGAATTACAATTATACAGGGGAAATGGAATGCAATTGGCAGCCTTAGTGGGAAGATTTGCAAGTGTGAACATTAATTATTCCTTAAATGTAAAATTGAAAGCCTGACAAGATTGATATTTGATAGATTAAATTAGTCTGAGGAATGCGCTTTTACCAAATAAAACACTGTACGGATGCTGAAAAATATTTTTAAAGATTTCCATGGAGTTTTAAACAACGCGAAATTGTATGAATGAGCCCGAAACTTTCTCTTATACGTAGCTTCTGTACAATATTATACCTACTTATTGTTTGCTGGACAACGTAAGTGAACTCTAACGGAAAGTAAGTGTTTTCAAGTGTCAAATACCACTTGAGAGGATTCGAGGAATGTATGCGCCAGCCCGCTAGTTGTAGTAAACTGGGGACCTATTGGTGGTGATTCACTTTAAGTCGCGGTCTTTTTAGTTCGGGAACCGAAAAGGCGGGAGATTCTTGAGAGAATCTTGCGTTGAACTGTGCTATGTTTTGAGTGGATGGTATTTAAAATAAGACCACAGCTATCTAATAAGATTGAAGCATTTAATGCTTCATTTTCATAAAAATAATACTATAAGACGTCAGACATCGATTTATAGAAGTACAGTTTATATTCTTATGTATTTGTCTGACGTCTCTCTATCTAAAAATAAATTAATAAACTCCTATCTCTTTTTAGCCAATGAAGCGTACCGTTATCTACTTCCAAGAAGTAATCATATTATAACGAATCCAGACCTTAATACTCAAGTGACCTGACTGCATACGAAAAAAAATCCATCTCACAGATCAAACTTCATTCTATTATTATACTCTGTACTCCAGCTGGGAACAAAAGCAAGGTCTTGCTGAGGTCTACGAGTGTGTTAGCAGCGGGCCATTTCATAAAAAAACCCTCAACAAATAAACATTATATACGGACTACTCTAGAATTCAGATATTCAAGCAAGCAAAAGAGATTAACTATTTTCATTCTCATTCAAGGCCCTAAAATTGCTGTTTCCTGTTGCTAAACTCAAATTCGGCCACTGAAATTCATTGTGCGTGTTCAAAATTGGAATAACAAGCCCTCTTAGGCCCTCGAGGGAACGCACCTGCGTTCATTCATGACTCGGAGCTCGAGAACAATCCATCCGATAATAACAGCTTTTCTCAGAACCAAAGGCTTTTGAGTGATACGTCCGTCTCGCTTGCACATATCGGAAGGGAGCGAGAGGGAGTGGGCGTGGCGTGACGATGAGGTCCTCTCCCAATGCAACTGCAGCGGTTAAAGGCGCAGCCTGTGGCGCAGCGGAACTTGCAATCTGGTTTCGGTGTGCATTGCTTGTTTTTTCTCTTGTATGTTTTGTGCCTTGATTTGATCTTGACAATGTACTTTAAATATCGCGATGTAGTTTGGGGAGAGTAATTTAAAGAAGGTTGATGCTTGGACGTTATTTAACACCTCTCGTGGTAGGTGGTCAGTCGATTCATTCAGAATTATCTAATTAGGAGCAGCATCAGGTGGCTGGCTCGATTTGATCGTTAACGTTATTTTTGTAACACTAACGTCGAAAATATCGCTGGTCATTAAAGTTGGTATCATTATTACATATTGGTTAGTTTCCCGCCGCCAATAAAAACAAAAGCAGCCAATAAAAACAAAAGCAGTCTAATATTCCTACATAAATGCATAATCATAGACGCATTATATTATTCTTGTAGGTATAAGTTTATACCTGGCTACGATGCAAAATTAATAGATTTTCTGCAATTCATTAATATGTCTAAGCATGGTCAGGCATGGTGTTTGTTTGTTTATCCCGTCATTGCTGGTTGAAACGATTCCGACACATACTTAGTGCTAAAAAGATACTAGTGATTGTCTGAAAAGTAAATTTTGTGTTCGTCGTTACTCGTTAACAGCTCATAAATGTCCCCACCGAGGGGCTCGAGCCTACCCTGATACCAGGGTGAATAGGCCTTAGTCGACCACGCTGGCCCAGTGCGGGTTGGTCAACTTCACACACAACCTTTGAATTTCTTCGCAGGTGTGTGCAGGTTTCCTCACGATGTTTTCCTTCACCGTAAGAGCGTCGAATAAACGTACATATGAATTCGAAAATCGAAAACACATTGTACGTGCCGAGGTTTGAACCCGCGAACTTCGGAATGGAAGTCAACGGGCCTAGCCACTAGGCCACCGACGCTCTTATAATTTTGTGTATTTAGGTACAATTTTTTCAAGCCGTTGTTAGTCCTTTCCTACCGTTATGCGTGCATTTTCATTTATAGTCCTACTAATATTATAAACGCGAAAGTTTGTAAGGATGAATGTATGTTTGGTATTCTTTTACGCCAAAAATTTTTGATTGGATTTTAATAAAACTTTTCAATAATATATTTTATATGTCAGAATAACACATAGGCTACGTTATACCGCAGGAAAATCCCTCATTCCCACGGGAAAAACTCCCTCATTCCCACGGGAAAAACTTTTAGCGCGGGCGGAGCCGCGGGGCGGAAAGCTAGTACATATTAATTTTGTAATACTTATACATCTTCTGGGTTTATTCTTAACTAGGTATGGTATGGTCAAATAGATATAAGCGTCTTAGATATATTTACCTTTGATATCAGGGTAGGGGGGGGGGGGGACAGGTCGGTCAGCGACCTTACGTTGTGATGTCACAATAGCCAGGTCTATATTATAAATAGAGACAGGGTAGATCGCCTTGCCGATAACTGTACATATGAAAGCCGATTTTATTACACAAAGCGGTGGGGACGCAAATAAATCATACTTTTATGGTTATTCTACGCGATAAAACACTTCAATTCTATCGTTACAAAGTTAGGTTGGTTTCATTTACTCCACCGCTTTGTAAATATATTCATAAATACCTTTTAAGATTTAAAGTACCTCAGCGCTCAGATATAAATTTTACGTTTGTTTATAAAGTAGGTTCAAGTAGGTTGAGATTAAAAAAAATGTTTATGTACCTATTTATTACATTTTCAGTATTCGCACTAAAAAACTAAGTAGGTATGACTGACGAGTGATCAATACAAAGTGGATGTCACAAGAGGTGACTATGACTAGGATATTGCCGGCTGAATTAGCTGATTGTCCGAAAATAAGGATGATTCGGTGCTTCAAAGGGCGTAAAGCCGTTCAAATCAAAATCAAAAGGTTTTTATTTGACGTCAAATTTTAATGAAGTTACTAAGTTTTGCTCAAAGCAAGGCTGGCTCTCGTCTCACACTAATGAAGAATTAACTCTTAAAATTTAAAGAGGCGATGCGATAATAGTTTGAACTTCAAGCTTCACCGGACTTGCGGGGGAGCGGAAGACTCTACCCCAAAAAAAGTCATATACCAACGCGTCTAGGGGCGGCTCAATGGGAGCCTCGGACCACGGCCTAGCGCGTTGATATTGAAAAACATCGTGAAGGAGACGACGCCTGAGGGGCTCCGTCTCCGCTTATACATTCTGATTTTGGTTATGGCCGCGCCCCCGCCGGCGGGTGCGGGCGTTGATACCTGAAGGGTAATTGTTACCTGAAGGGAAACTATCTGATGTAGTCGTTCCATGAGCCATGTCAGAAGCCTATGGCGGCTCAATAATTCTCACACCCGGGTTTATGAGGTAGGTAAGCCTCGAAACCAGCACGATTAGCAAGCAAGTTGTATGGCTGTTGAGAACAGACCGTTTTGCATTCGTGCTAGCCCCAGGCCGCTCCCCGCAACGTTCATATGTGGCACCTTTATTTCGCTATGGTCTTAAACTCTATTATAATTACCTATTCAGGAACTTATATCGGGAACTAAAGCAGTGTAGATACAATATAAGAGAGTATATGCCATATTTGTGCTATTTAAAACATGCATGTGTGAGTATCGTACTATTACCACCAGTAATGCGAAAGTAAATTAAGAAGTATTTGCTAAAAGCATGCTATATTAAATGTTGGCATTAATACATGAATAAATTAAATTTCGTTTTTATTTCCAGACCACACAATACGTGAGAAGCAGAAAAAAACAAGAGAATGTTGCTATCCTAAAATAAATATTGTAAGGCATGTCTCATGCGTGAGATTTCCAGCATTGAGATTATAAAAATATTTGTAAATCTTAGAGTTTTTAAGATTCGTACTTTTTGCATTATGTGGCAAAGTTTTTAATAGATAAAGGCCATGCACCAATAGTTGACTTTTTTAAAAATTTAAGAAATTGTACGTTTACTAATCGAAATTAAGCTTTTTCTCGTGACCATTAATTATCTGTTGAAACTTTCCCTGTGAATATTAATGTTAATGACTCTTACATGGGTACGGAATTTAATATCAAACTTAAAACAACCAAAATGTATCAATACCTAACCGACTTTTTGACCAATACAAAGCGACTTTCTGATGTCAATTGACAAACGTTACTCAAAAATTAACATAAAATAATAACCTCATGAATTAAAACATTCTTTTTTGCGTGGTGTTTAGGTTTAGGTGACCGGTCAGCTTGTGGTACATTACCCCGATCTATTTGTATTTCACTACTTACCGTTGTAAACTGCAATCGTTACAAAGACGAATAATCACTACGATCAAGAAGGTATTAGCGGCGTATAAATTGGCCTATCAATTCACCCGGCACGGTACAGTTCAGGTACTAGTAGTGTAACTAGTATTATATTATCTGTGGTTCAGGATACAGGTATCTAGAATCAACTATTTATTGATACTTGCTTAATTAATTAATGAAAATAAAATCTCTATTACAGTAAATAAATATGAATTTGGTCTATTACTTTCCAAAATTATGACGTCAAGTAACGTATTCTTAATAGTGCGTATTTTAAATAGAAGATAAAATGAAAAATGTTATTGTACTCTAGCAGGATTTGAACCTGCTCATTTCCCTGGCCTTGCGCGATTTTTAGGGTTCCGTAGCCAAATGGCAATAAACGGAACCCTTATAGATTCGTCATGTCTGTCTGTCTGTCTGTCTGTCTGTCTGTCCGTCCGTCCGTCCGTATGTCACAGCCACTTTTTTCCGAAACTATAAGAGCTATATTGTTGAAACTTGGTAAGTAGATGTATTTTGTGAACCGTATTAAGATTTTCACAAAAAAATTGAAAAATAACAATAAATTTTGGGGGGTCCCCATACTTAGAACTGAAACTCAAAAAAAAATTTTTCATCAAACCCATACGTGTGGGGTATCTATGGATAGGTCTTCAAAAATGATATTGAGGGGTCTATTATCATTTTTTTCTAAACTGTATAGTTTGCACGAGAGACACTTCCAAAGTGGTAAAATGTGTGTCCCCCCCCCTCTAACTTCTAAAATAAAGGAACGATAAAACTAAAAAAAATATATGATGTACATTACCATGCAAACTACCAACGAAAATTGGTTTGAACGGGATCTAGTAAGTATTTTTTTTTAATACGTCATAAATCGTAAACCGCAATTTCCCTTTCACTATTACTAAAACATCGATCAAAGTTACAACGAACTACAAGAACTTTTATATTATGTTACTTGCTGATTCGGAACCCTTCATGGGCGAGTCCGACTCGCACTTGGCCGCTTTTATTAAATGTGTCACTTAGCGTAAGGAAACTTATAGTTAATCTGCGATGACATTCATAGACGTAAAGATAGTTAGGATATTGCAAGCTGAATCACCCGATTATCCACAAGGAATAATTGTTTTGTGCTTCGGAAGGCATGTTAGGCCCAACGCCTTACCTGTTGAACCAACGCGCAACGTCCCGGCTATTATCTACGGATATACGCTTTACGAGCTATATGCAATGTCAGAAGCCTTAGGCGGTTCAATAGTTACGACTCCAGGGTTTGTAAGGTAGATTAACGCCCAAACCCACAGGATAAGCAAGTGAGTTGATCAACTCGCACTAGGTAGCGTGATCGACCAAGAATCTAAATCACGCGTGACGTTATGTACATAAATAACCAAACAAACAAGGACTTAATTTAGGTACATGACGTAAGAAAATAGTAGATAAAAGAGATAGCAAAGAACAAGATTTCGCGGAAATTTATTATCGTGGCAGATAAACAAAAATTGTAATACACAAAAAATAAGCATGGATTTTAAATTTAACAAAATAAAATCTGAAAGAACAACATACTTTTGAAAAAGAGAGGGTATCCATTATCAAAATTAATAATGTCGTGGAATCAGACACAGTTAAAACGTATTAAATAATTTATTTATAAATGGTTTGGTATAATTTCTAGAGTGTACTTTCTTCACAAATAAAAAGCTGACGATTTGTTATCAAAGAATATATCTATATATATTTACTTTGTATCTTCTTGGTGTTTTGCTCAAAATTTAGGTAGCTTTAAAAAGATGCAAATAGTTTTATAAACAACAGAACATTTAAAAAAAAAGAAAGATTTCGGCGCGTATGCACTTTTTACACTATCAGAAAAGATGTAACTATTTATAATACAAATTTTCATGTTATTAGAATCCAAACGTGTTTTCGCGCGTAGCGTCTCTTTTGGCTACGCTGCTACAACTTTGCTACGGCGGCTACGTCGTAGTAGCCTTGTATAGCAGTAGCAGTTTACGTAGTAACTATTTAGTAATCTGTGGTGCAGGTGTCAAAAAACTTCAAATTCTTTTTTTCGTCTTACCAAGGTTTGCGTAGTACCCTGCTGGATGCATCATGACCAATCACCGTGAACGTTCCATTTGTCACTTACCTATAACGAAACAAATTAAACATAAAATAAATTAAACTAATGGGTAATTCCACCGTAACTGATGTTACATTTGGAGCGAGTTTACGAATTTCAACTTTAAATATAATCTAAATAAACTTTCATGAATAGAATAAGAACACAGTATCAAACTCATATTATGTATCCTTAACGGAAATACTAAAAATAATAGAAATATCTCTTGCATATTCTGTAATAAAAAATATTTTGTGCTCGTAACTGACGTTACAGTGAATGGACATGGTATTTTGAAGCTTTCAAGTGAATGCGATTCCTTCTGAATCTAAAGATATATAAAAAAAGTCTTTTATTCATAAAAATCCAACATTAATCAACGTTTTATTTTCTCAAAATAATCTAGTAAAATTAATTCGTATATTTGAAATAATCTACAAAAAAGGCCGTAACTGGCGTTACTTGAAATTCGTAACTGACGTTACCATCGAAATACGCGTTATTAATTACCGTTCTAATTACTATACAGGGTTTTTATTATCATACAGCAGGGTTCGGTCGATTCTTAAGCTGCGCCAGTAGAATTTTATCATCATCTTCACTAGTATCGTTAACATCTGTAGGTTTTTCTCCTCATGTTAAGGTCTTTGCCAGTTGCATACTTATTATGACGTCGAGAAAATCATCAGATAAGTTTAATTTGAAGTTTTAGTAGACCATCTTTCACCGGTGAAGGTAAACATCGTGAGGAAACCTGCACACACCTACGAAGAAATTTAAAGGTTGTGTGTGAAGTTGACCAACCCGCACTGGGCTAGCGTGGTCGACTAAGGCCTATCAGGGTAGACTCGAGCCCCTCGGTGGGGACATATATGAGCTGTTAACGACGAGTAGATCATCAATACGTATATTTGAAATCCCAAGCTTTTTGTCGTAAACAGTCAATATAGTCCTCACCGAGGTGTTCGAGCTTACCCTGGATCAGGGTGAATAGACCTTAGTTGACCACACTACTGGCACAGTGCGGGCTGGTCGACTTCACACACAACTTTTGAATGTAAAACTGTGTGTCTGTGTGTCTGTGTGTTTTGTACTTTTGTGTACTTTCGCAAATGTGTGCAGATTTTACCATGGTGTTTTCATTCACCGTATGAACGTCGAATAAACGTACTTTTGTGTTCCAAAATCGTTAAAACATTGGTACGTGCTGAGGTTGAACCAGCTCCTCCAGAATGGAAGACAACGGTCCTAGCCACTTGGCCACCAACGCCTCAAAGCTTTTAGCACAACTTTTCCTTTTTCCAACCGATTTAGGTAAAACTTTTCGAACACATGAAGTAGCTTTTCTTATTTTCTGAGGAATAATGATGGAGGAACAAGATCCACAAGGTTTTAAGTCAAGGAATATGTCTTGTTTGGTTGAAATTTAGCTGCTCTCGGACTTTTTTTTTTATTTGTTCCTTCAAAACCTTTAAACTTTTTCGGTGGTGGTAGGCGATCTAATGCTTGTTTCTTTTTTGCTTTACTTTTTTGATTTTCATTGTGGTTTTTTTATTATCTTCTTATTTACGCTCCTTTTCAAAAGTTTCTCTCGTTTGCATAAACTTTTTTCGCGGCAAAGAAAACCTTCGTAATTAAAATAGCAAAATATTCATGTAATTGATGTTATACAACGTTATGTAACGTCAGTTACGTAACTGTCGTTACAGACTTTAGCCCCCCTTATTTTCGACAGTATGATCAATTAAGGAAAACAAAATACTATAACATCTTCCATATTGTAAAAGCTCATAGGAATAAAGATAAGATATTTCTGAAATATGAATTCTAAAAGTTATTAAAATAATTATGTTTATCGCGTAACTGGCGTTACAAAAATTATCATTATCTTCTGTGTCGAATATGATGATTGGAAAACAACTTACGCCATGTTAAATTTATACAAATAATAGAGAGATGTCTCGACAATAGTATGTTAAACATTTTTCGCCTGTATATTTCCAAATTGCATAAATATTGAATTTTTAGAAAACATCTTTTTGACGAAGTAATCAAGTCACGAGAGACGCTTTCGGAAAATAACGAAATGTGTTGGATATTAATTTGAAATCTTTTTAAACTGGCTTAAAATGTATACTTCAACCCTCAAACTATATTATGCAATCATTAGATATTACTAATTTACAAGTTGACTTTTGCACTATCATGTCCCTAGTTACGTGGAATTGCCCTAATCTAAAAATATATAAATATTATTTAGAAGTAAAATGTTTTTCAAATGGAATATTATTGTATTTCAAAAGTAGCGTATTTAATGTTTCTTGTAAACTTATTCGGGAATATTTGAAGAACTTGAACTCTTTTCGTAGCTCATATTATTTCTCCACCGAGGGGCTCGAACTTACCCCGAAATCAGGGTGAATAGGCCTAAGTCAACCACGCTGGCACAGAATTTGTTTCGAAAAGAATTCTTTATTTCTTAGAAAAAGAATGAATCTTAGGTTTATCGAAAAGCGTCTTTTTGGGTTTTTACCAAGAATAGACACCATTAACCACAAAAAAATATAAAGTTAGTATAGATAGCATGAGTGAGTAGGTATATGTTTTGTGTTGTAAAGTTACGGGGACCAAAAATCTAGTTAGATACATAAATGAGACGTGGAATACGAATAACAAAGTTTTACTTGACATTCTGGCTTAAACAAGTGGTTTAACAAAAAAATACGGCTAACAATATTGATGTCCTACAAATAAAATGTTTCTGATTTCTGAATATTTATATTATGATTATTAATATGTAGTCTTCTCAAGATTTATCTATGCTATAGTAGACTTATTACAGAAGACTATCGTTACCTATATTTGTATATTTTGCGGAGGGTAACCAACATTCTGCGGTCAGAGGAATACTTAATAAGCGCACTAATTATTAAATTCAGTAAATTAATATCTGTTGAATTAATAAGTCCCTATAGTGATACGTGAAATGGGATTTTACTGCTTTTATTTACAGTCCATTCTAGTGTGTCACCGTCAGCTAATAGGTATTGTTTTGACCTAGACTACAAATTAGGATTTAAAAAATTACGATACGGTATGATTATAAAATTAGAGCATTATCTAATATCTACAAAACTTAAAAAAAATAATCTTTTTATCTTTATAATAAAACTGTAGAGGTCAAAATTCTATACACATAGAAAAGAAATGCTAAAAATCGAGATGTAAGATATAGAACATATCCAGTTTATTTTTTGTTTTTCTGTTTGTACGGGCTGATCTTCGAAACTGTTGGACCAATTTGAATGAAATATTACTCAGGATGAATGTAGCTTTCCAATGGTGAAAGAATTTTTGAAATCGGCATAGTAGCTTTTGAGTTTATTCATTACAAACATATACGCACAAAAAATTACAAATCTTTCCTCTTTATAATATTAGTGTAGATAAAATAAAATAACAATTTGACATTCTTATTTCTTCTCGATTTCCAGCTTAATCACCAACCGATATCTGTAACCCAAACACTGTACGAAATGGCGTCCGACCCGTAGGACATTGTTAGCTCCGATTCAGAATACTCCACATACAGAACCATGCATGTGCATATCCGTGGCATGCGGGCTGCTGCCTGGATACCTCGGCTGCCTACGGATACCTGCGCCTCCGACCTGCCTCCAGGAATCCGAATGGCTAGCGGATATCGGACGTCGATTGTTCTACCAAATACCCAAAGCTTATTTATAAGCTAGCGTAGCGTAGCCTCTAAGGTGAGAGGTGAATGCATTGTTGTGCTGATTTGTGGCGTTTGAGCCTAGTCAGCCACTGAAGACGCTCACGGGAACTTCAGGCCAACACAATTTAGCTCTCATCATTAACAGCTCATATATCACCGAGGGGCTCAAGCCTACCCTGAAGTCAGGGTAAATAGGCCTTCCACGCTGGCCCAGTGCGGGTTAATCAACTTAACACACAACCCCATGAATTACTTCGCAAGTGTGTGCAGGTTTCCTCACGGTGTTTTCGGCGTCGAATAAACGTACGTATGAGTTTGAAAATCGAAAACACATTGGTACGTGCCGAGGTTTGAACCCACGAACTTCCGAATGGAAGGCAACGTCCTTAGCTACTTGGCCACCGACGCTCTCCTTGATTTAGCTCTATTTGAAATAAAACATTAAGAACGGACCATAATAGAGTATGTTTATTGATAGATCCGGCACATTTTCACGGTCGGACTAAACCAAGCGTTTTTATTAATGCCCTATTGTTCCGTAATCGTTCGATCGGGTTTGAGATAAGTTTCCGTTAAAACCATAAAGTTGGTAACATTGCGCAGCCGGTCGCGTTGCCGGTAGTTTAACAAGGAGGCTGTCAGATATCGGGCCTGATTTGGGGCTGAAATTCTACTAAGTTACTTAAAATAAAACCCAAGCAAACCTTTAGAAAGTTCGGAAAGAGCAGTCACCGTCGTGTATTGGGCTTCTCAAACTTTAACTTCTTTCGTATCAAAGGAAACGTAAAAAAAAGCGGCCAAGTGCGAGTCGGAATCGCCCATGAAGGGTTCCATAGCAGCCAGTAACATAATATAAAAGTTTTTGTAGTTCGTTGTGACTTTGATCGATGTTTTAATAATAGTGAAAGGTAAATTGCGGTTTACGATTTATGACGTATTAAAAAAAAACTACTTACTAGATCTCGTTCAAACCAATTTTCGTTGGAAGTTTTTATGGTAATGCACATCATATATTTTTTTTAGTTTTATCATTCTCATTTTAGAAGTTAGAGGGGGGGGGACACACATTTTTCCACTTTGGAAGCGTCTCTCGCGCAAACTATTCAGTTTAGAAAAAAATGATATAAGAAACATAAATATCATTTTTGAAGACCTATCCATAGATACCCCACACGTATGGGTTTGATGAAAAATATTTTTTTTACTTTCAGTTCTATGTATGGGGCCCCCTAAATTTATTGTTTTATTTCTATTTTAGTAAGAAAATCTTAATGCGGTTCACAGAATACATCTACTTACCAAGTTTCAACAGTATACGTATTATAGTTTCGGAATAAAGTGGCTGTGACATACGGACGGACGGACGGACGGACAGACAGACAGACAGACAGACAGACAGACAGACAGACATGACGAATCTATAAGGGTTCCGTTTTTTGCCATTTGGCTACGGAACCCTAAAAAGGGCAAAAGTAAGGTATCGTAAAATATACCTATTTAAAATTATCGTGTAAGGACCCGTAAATATACAAAATAATGTGTACTAAGCGCGAATGCCTCAAACGACCATTAGTCATCGTTTTTATCTCTATCCGTAGGAGTCTGTAGACTTGCTTACATGTAAGTTGAGTTAGTTTAGTTCGCCGGTGTTAAAGGTTCTTATTCGGTTTTTTTCATCGAATACATCAAAAGGTTTTATCTGTTAATATAGACAAGACTTAGCATTTCTTGGGATTTAGGTACGCGAGCTAAGAATCAACGTACGAGTATAATAATAATAACCAACTAGCTTTACGCCGCGGCTTCGCCCTCGTTAACAGTTTTTCCCGTGGGAATGAGGCATTTTCCCGCGGTAAAAAGTAGCCTATGTTACTCAAAGTGAATGTAGCTTTCTAATGGTGAAAGAGTTTTTGAAATCGGTTCAGTAGTTTTTGAGTTTATTCATTACAAACATACACACAAAAATACAAATCATTCGTATTTATAATATTAGTGTAGACAAAAGAAACAAAATACTAGGATGGAACAGTAGAATAAACATCTTATCAGATTATCTCGAATTCCGATCGCAGTTTCGGTTTGACGATGCGGTTCAACATTTGGTTCAAAAATACCGGTTAATAAAAACTTCCTCTGACCGCGGCTTCTTCAAAACGAATTGCAGAGTTGAGACAACATTAATTGAAGCGGTCCATATAAATGGAGTGTTTTTAATCACAAGAAAGATATTTAAAATTTTCCTTACGGACATAACAGTTACGAGTTTCATTATATCGAATTAGCTATGTAAAAGATAGTATTGTAGGAGTTCCGAGAAAATAATAATAATATCATATTCATTTAGTTTACAGATATTGTTTTAATTTGACGCCACCGACAGCTAAAGGTAAAAAAAAAATGACGAAAATTACAATCTTGAAATTTAAAAGATTTTCTATCATTGAGTCGGTCAGCTGATCATTCCAAGTGGAACTGGTTATAACTTTAAATTAAATAATGTAATTAAAATTTGAGTTTAGATAATCTATTACCATGTGTTTATATTATATTATAAGGTCTGCATAATATTGATATAATATACCTAAACCTGCACTTGGTTCCTTACATCTACCATCTCAGTCATTAGCAAACCAAACCTGAGTCAAGAATAGATAGACATCGACGAGTTAGTGTTGATAGGTCATAGTCATAGTAATATTAGTTCATTTAGGTTGAGTAATATTTGGTCATAGTAGGTAACTAGCTACTACTAGCAGCTATGTATTTCCCATTACAGAATCTATAATATACATAGCCACTTGAATAGGAAAGAAGAAGTGGCAGTGGACTGGTCTGGTCCCATTTGTCACAGAATCGATCATCACTGTAACATGCGTGTTTTGAAGTCGGTATGATTAATTATTTTTTACAAGCATTTGGCCTTATATTAGTACTTCAATTGAGTATAAAAAGTAAAAAAAAAATAGTCTATACTAATATTATAAAGAGGCCAGATTTGATTGTTTGTCTGTTTGCATGAATAGGCTCCGAAACTATGGCACCGATTATAATAAAACGTGATATAAAGATAGAGTAGACCTTGGGGAGAAACGTAGACTACCTTTTACCGCGAGAAAATTTCTCATTCCTACGGAAAAAAACTGTTAACGCGGGTGGAACGGCGAGGCAAAAAGCTAGTTTCAGATAAATGGGATAAAGGTTACGTTAGGTAAGTTTGACTCTCGATGAAATTTTTCATAATTTATTTTTTGAAAATAGGTTATTTAACAACACAAAATACGCTAGGTCTATAAGGTATCTTTTACACCTCTCTTCCCCACAGAGGACCTTAGCAAAAAAGTTAACTTTACGAGTAACGGCGTGATACAAAAAGCTTAAAAGATATTTTTTTAAACTACTATGTACTTCTTCTGTTATAATACGCAACGATCGAAAATCCAAAAGATTGTATGATATTTACCGGAAGAGAATGGAAACTATTTTTCCTATTTTGGCACATTGAAATTGTGTCTAAATTATACAGTGACGAAGTGAGACTTAACTCTACCGTCTCCCTGACAGGGATTGCACTGCTTGATGGATGACGCCGGGTAGCGGGTTATTGCCAGCTCACATCATTAGAAAAAGTAAAGCAATCGCTCCGTGCACTGACCACAGGTAGAAATGGCCGATTGCCAGATGAACTCGGATACTTATACAGATAGCGTCAGCCTTAAAACAGACAAGCTTTCCGCCCCGCGGCTCCGCGTTAACAAGTTTTCCCGTGGGAAAGAAGTATTTTCCCACGGTAAAAAGTAGCCTATGTATTATTTTGATGTATAAGCTATATTGTTGTAAAGTTTCATTAAAATCCGTCCAGTAGTTCCAGAGATTAACGTGTACAAACAGACAGACAGGCATTTTTTTTTTCAAAACTTGTATTTTCCACGCTTCTCCTAAAGTCTGATTGCACTTGATTTTGCTTCACAATATTAGTTAAATTTAAAAATATTATGATTTATCTTTGCTCAAGTGCAGTGTGGCTTGATAAGCTGATTTAGACACAAGAACATTAAAAAATAAGACTCATCTAAGTAAAGCGGCCGTTTGTAAAAAGTTTTGTCTACAACTCGTTTTAAACGTTTAAAAAAAGGTAGTTAGTAAACTCTAAGTGCTGAGCTTAACCTGCCCGATGCAGCGTTTTTTTTACAAAACCTCCCACGTATGTAACGTATGCCGTATCCGCAGCGGTTCCCAAACTGGCTACAAACAAACGCGTTTGAGTTTAAACGTCCATTTTTTATATAAACGCAATTAAATAAGGTGCTAAAACATGTCTATTTATTCATAAGGAGGAGATAATTAGTAAAATAAAATTTTGGAATCGAAAAAAATAAGTATACAAAATTACATACTATTTATGCCATTTACATTTAACCGTTCAAGTAGTAGAACCCTGCCTATTATTTACGGATAAAGGAAGTCTTACATGAGCCAGCGTATATCCCGGTCTTACCCTAGTCATCAGAGTTTGAGAGGTAGTTTAACCTCGAAGCCCACACGATAGGCTAGCATTTATATTTAACAAAGCTATTATGATGATACCTAAATGGAAGAAAGACGAAATGTTAACCAAAATTTCGATTATTTTGATGCAATATTATGTTAACAACAATGCATTTTTTGTCATACCTATAAGTTTGAAGAAATGAATTCATCAAATTATGTGTCACCAGAGAAGTTTTACATAAGTTTTTTTTTTTTCAATTTGTCAAAAAATCTCAAACTTTGAGAGCCACAACGTATCGCATTCCGTACTGGAGAGTTTATAATTTATTTGTGTCGCAGTTTTCTGGCCGCGATTTTCCCACAGGCTCCGCCGAGTCAAACGAGCCGCGCGCCCTTTATGCGGCTTTTTGCAACCGGCGAAATGTGGAAAACACTCGGTGATAACTGGCAACAATCGGCCGCGCCGGACGCTCGCGCCATTCCGCGCATACCATCTGCCATGCTTTTTTCAACGGACCTAAACTTCGGCTCGTCTCTGCTCTAATGATGATCATGGTCTAAAAAAACAAGGCCTTCTATTCCCAGAGTGACACAAGTCTACGTCACAATAACAAAGCGAGAAGGAAATAACAATTAACATGCATTCGACAAGGATGAACGAACAGCATGATGACGTAGGCTTGTGTCAAGTCACGTGGTCAGAACAGAAGACCTTGTTTTCTTAGACTATGAATGATGATTATTCATCTAATTCGGTAATGTTAGATTGGCGATTAGTTTGCTGTAGATTTGATTTGACTTGGAGCTCGTTTAGCTATCTGTATGTGGAGGCCTGTTGTTTGCTTTCTGTTGCTATTTTATGTATCTAATCGGTAAAGTTATGCTGTTGGTCTGCCTATAATAAAATGTAAATAAAAATGTAAACTAAGTTTTTTTTATTTTTTTGTAGTAGGGGTTTAGTAACGAAAACTATGTCAGTCGTCATACCATGTGGTATATTAATTAAAAGGGCTTGTTGTCCTTACAACAAGTCTAGAACCTTTCAAATATGTATTACTATTTTTTTATTTTAATAAAATTATCTCCAGACCAGATCTACTGGATCTAAAATTACAGAATTAATTAATTAAGTTATATTGACACTTCTATTCTAATTTTATCTACATTATGAGTATTTATTTTATTATTTAGATCATAAATTATGAAGAAATTAAAAAAAGCTTCATTCAACACGAAAACTTCTGTAGTTAGCACATATTTAGCTTTCTACCGAGTTGGCTAAAAATTATTGGCACAGACAGACAAGACAGAAACGTAAACAATAAGTTAACTCAGCAATTACAACTAATGGTAGGTAAGTCAGAAGCTGGAGTGCTCCATTTCTGTCTGGCAGTCCATTAGAGCGGGACAGAGAATGTTCGCTCGCGTTATTCATTGTACCATTGTTTTATTTGCTGTCCCGCGTTTACCGAGAGATATACCGGCGTGTGCGTCACTTCACTCGACACGTGTAAACACGGCTTTATCTGATTTCTGACTGGAAATTGTGCTTTTATTTTACCTCGAATACTATCTTCCTTTTTTAAACCTATATGATTGTCTAGTCTAAGGTTAGTTTAACATGAAGAGTGACTGGAAAGCAAAATATGTGGAGTCTTTGAACTTTTCATCATGTAATTATGATTAAAATTGTTTTGGTCATATTTTAGGTTATTTTGAGACCCCCAGCCAAGTTTGGCTATATGACAGCACCATATAGAACTTATTTAGTCGTACGGTTTATTTATACCTATACCATTGATGTTTTTTTTCATTATTGATACGAATTCAATGGCCATGTATCAGATCTTCCGTCGTCAACATTAACGATTTTAATAGTCAACTCATACATTTACCTCACACATATGTGACAAGTATTTAACTAATTTACCGAAAAAGCAATCGAAAGTGACAACCGCGTCAATTAGAAGAATGTTAACTAGCCCGCAACAATTACGAAACACTTACAGCCTACGTGTAAACCAACAATCTATTAGCCGGCGAGCTCTATGGATAATCCTCATTATTACTCATAAATAGCAATTTGCCTCGTGACAAATGATCTGCGACTTTGCTTAAGCTGTCTACTAAATAGGCTAGAGTAGGCCTGCGCTCTCGTGGTATGACTACAAAGTTTAATCAGAGACGGAGCCCCTTAGGCGTCGTCTCCTTCATGGTTTTTTCAGTATCAACGCGCTAGGCCGTGGTCTGAGGCTCCCTCGAGCCGCCCTAGACGCGTCGGTACCTACATGCCTTTTTTTGGAGTAGAGTCTTCCGCTCCCCCGCAAGTCCGGTGAAGCTTGATTGAAAAAAAAAACTGCAAACTTCTTTATTTTTTTATAACTTGGCTATGTCTAGATATTGGTTGCCCAAAACTGTATATGTAAATAATTTGCGTCACCTCTCAGTGGGCTGTCGGATCCAAAAACTAAGCAGAACCTGCAGCTGCGATATAATACCTACACCATCAAAAAGATTCAAAATGATAAAGAAATACCTACTCAGACTCCGTCAACACAAAACTTTGATGCACTTTTTTATTCATTACATTTTCAATACATAGTAGATTTGTATTCCTCTTAAATTTAGTCGAATAAATAAAAATCAATTTAGGTCTAGTTTTACTAAGTCTTAGCTCGGATGGCCCATTGTGTAGACTAGGCTCAAGTTATCTGTCTTGGTTTGGAAATCGCGCAGTACCCCGCAATTGTTAATTATCAAGTCACTGCGTACAGAACACACGATTTATTGCTAGTAACTGGAACGGCTAGGCTAGCAACTAGAGACACTAAAAAGGCGTACCTAACAAACATCCCACCTATCATGACAAAGAACAAAGAAGAAATATAAAATTCTGACGACGACGAAGTATCGTTGTTATATCTACTCCACGGACATGGGATTTTGAATTAATTCAGTCAAGAAAATATCACTTTAAAATAAGGACTAGTTTTATTAATGTCTGGCTGTGCGCCCGCACGCAGCTACGCCCGCGTTGATTTTTGACTTTTCCGTGCACAGTCTCCCGTGGGAATGAGATATTTTCCCGTGGTAAAAAGTATTTAAGATGTTGAACAGGTATATAAGGTACCACCATACAAAATTTCATTTAAATTGGTCCTTCAGTTTCGGAGATAAGCCCGTATGAACAGATAGACAAAAAGAAAAAATTATAATCTGTATTTGTATTTGACTCGGTTTCTTGCATTCTTTTTCTTCCACAGTTTTATTATACTAAAATAGATAGAAGATAGATTCTATATTTATTTTTTTTACCTTTTCCCGAATAGATGAGATAAATAATAAAAAAAATTGTAAGAATCTTTTCTAGCTCTACCTACAATAATTTAACTATCGAATTTAGTGTACATAGTTACTATTAGAATTTAAGACATAATCATAAATAAAATATATACGATGTTCAAGTACCTTCCCAAATAAATAAAGAGATGTTCGTAAGATTTCAAATAATGTCTAAAAAATAATGTAAAACTTCAGGAAATCTTACTTTTACGGGTTACCCTCTTGCTTAATCTAGCTACAACCTTACAATTTTTTTCCTACATGCGATTTTTCTCGCTATCTTAATGGCTTCAGTGTAAAGTAGCGTGAGACTAGTCATTGAATAGACCAAAACTTAACCACTATTATCCTCTTAATGATCGCACTAGTCAACACTGAAAAGATTAACTTTCTACGGGTTATAAATTAGTTAAACGTATTTGTACAGAGTTACAATGAGCTTCTACATACATAGGTAGGTAATTTACTTGTAGGTTTAGTAGCTTTATTTCTGGTCTTTAGAATTCTTACTGGAAGGAAGCACTGGAAGAACTCATTCATGGAAAAATCTGTTTATTTATTTTTTAATGATTGATAAATTTAGCATGTCTGTTTCAGATCTAATTTACGTAATAAACGTCGTTCAACCATATTCTATTATAATGTCTAATATTCAATATAAACTAACTCTAGATAACACTTAATGATCAATGTAAAGATATTTTAAAGAAATAAAAAGTACGAGGCCAGAGCGGCCATTAAAGCGAAGTCATCGCTTGACTATTTGGTTTGAAAACTTTAGAGTATGCATTGTCGATAAGAAAAAAATTCAGTGCGTCCACCGCTTGTACACAAGTACGCAACCGCTAATATACAAAGTAATATGTTCACACTAAGCAAATGAAAACGAACGATAAAGAGTTGATAGAATTCGCCATAGAACGTGAGTGCTGTTCTTAAAATTTCCATGTACATATTTTGAGTAGGTAGGTAGAGAGACACGTACGTAGTAACTATGTATTTATTAATCTGTGGTAGAGCTGGATATTTTAAATATTTAAAAGTATCATCATCCCAAATTCTGTATTGACATCATTTGACATAGTTATTTGTAAATAATTTTTTACTTCCTTGAATTTGCTGTAGAAACATTATGAAGTATGTATTTATTAGTATGTGCCGCCTGTTGAAACCTAATGTTTTCTTTGTTTGTGTTTTTTATCTGTATATCTTGGTGTCAATAAACAATATTTGTATTTTTATTTGTATATAACATCAGTGTATAGTAATAAAGAATATAGGCAAGCTCATAGAGACATATTATAGATAAATATCACTTAATTCTAATCAATGTAAATATAGGTAGATTTGTGAACATAAAACGCAATCTTTAATTAATTTATAAGATTTAGAATTCGTGCTCTCTCTAGATCGAGATCAGCCGAGATGACCAATTTTTGTTTACTTATTTATCATCGGCAGTGTTCGTGGCATATCATCAGGTCTGTACAGAGTTCCACCTTGGTCTGTGTAGGTCTGCAAGACAGCGACGTAGCTGACATTCCCCGGGACATTCTTCACATATACAGCCTTTAGTCGTTTAACGATTGCAGCTACAGCCTCGCCGCGGCCAAAGTAATCTGTACCGACCGTAAGACACAGGGTGGTCAAAGTTATTTTGAGGTTATTTAACAATGTGTAACAGGCTGTTGGTATATATGGAGATAAAAGTTTTTAAACTATTTTTATCTGATAAAATAGATAAAAAAACTATTGATCATCATCATATATATCTTCTATCTATACTAATATTATAAAGAAGAAAGATTTGTTTGTTTGCATTGAATAGGCTCTGAAACTGAACCGATTTCAAATATTCTTTCACTGTTAGGAAACTACACTATCCCCGGGTAATATAGGCATAGACTGCGAAACTTCTGAACCGATTTTAATGAAACTTGGCACAAAGATAGAATAGACCTTGGTTGGGAAAGAACCTAGGCTACCTTACCTTTTATCTCGGGAAAATTTCTCATTCCCACACGGGAAAAATTGTAAATGCGGGCGAAAAGCTAGTAATACTTGTAGCACGTAATAGTATAAAACGCTTCAAGAAAAACGTCTCTTTTTTCAACTGTTTTACAAATTTTGTTTATGTAGATAGATATAATATGATCAACAGAAAGATAAGAAAATGCTTTTAAAGTTGAAGATTATTTAACAAATTTATTTTTAAAGAAAAACAAAATTTACATAAAATTGTTTTGCATGACAGGTACTTATAAAATAAAATATACAAACATAAATAATTAAAATATTAGCAATAATTGAGGAGATGTATGAATATTATTTTGCAAACAAACAGACACGCCTTCTTTGCATACAATATGTACATATTGAATACTCTACTTATTTGTATAAAAATCTGCGGAAACGGCGCGGCGCGGCGCCACCGGGACATTTGATGGAATAACTTCCATCAAATGTCCCGGTACTTCTCTACCTGCACTAATCTATTGTGTTGATGATGTCGGTACAAACCCAGAACCGATGACGTGACGATATCAATGGTTTTGAATGATCATTATCGGTTAGTGAAAGGCAAGGGAGACCTTTGTCCTACAGTTTACGGATAATAGGCCAAAAGTACTTACTATTCCCAAACTTCACCTAGCATTTATATAAATTACTAGCTTTTCGCTGTGGCTCCGCCCGCGTTACCAGCTTTTCCCGTGAAAATGAGCCGTTTTCTCGCGGTAAAAGGTAGTTATGTTACTCCGGGTGAATGTAACTTTCTAATGGTGAAAGAATTTTGAAATCGGTTTAGTTATTTTTTGAGTTTATTCATCACAAACATACACACACACAAAAATAAAAGTCTTTCACCTTCATAATATTAGTATAAATTATGATTTTGTACTTTTGCCTATTTAATCGTTATAAATAAAACTCATAAAAATGCAAAAAATTGGATTGAACTTATACTAAACGTGGCCAAGTGCGGGTTGGTCACGAAACCATAAACATAAAAAATCATATAAATAAACGTACAATACATATGGATTCGAAAATGGAAACACATTTAGCGCTATAGCCCCTGCGCCAGCAATACGTCTGTACGTAAAATACAATTATTGCAAGCGAAGTTGAACACTAGAATTTGCACAGCTTTTATGTCCGTTGAATAAGGGAGAGAATCGCGATGTGCGTATTCAGCTTACCTTGCACTTGACCGTACAACACAATACAGGATTCTTTATTGACACCATTAAAACACATAATACAGAAAGACAGAACCAAATAGAAGAGTTAAAAGGCGTGCCCTTATTGCTAAGATAGCAATTTCTACCAGGCAGTTTGCAGCTCTGATGACTGTTTAAGAAAGGCATGTTTATGATAAATATTAAAAATATATAAAAATAACAAAAATATTGCCAAAATATTAGTATTCGATTGATTAAAAATACACGAACAAAGACATGAGAAATTGTTAAGTTTGTTAAAGAAGAGCACGCATTTATTCGCAGTTCGCCATTTGTTCGCACACCCTGCAAATGTAACCCAAATAATTTATGAAATACTTCTTTTGACGGCAGTTTAATGAGCAACTGAGTTCTGCACAGGTTCCCTAATTAAAATAGTTTAGCGTTTATAGCGAATAGGTTCTCGGTTTAAAATAATTTTATTACGGAATAAATATTTTATTTACGATTTTTACTCACGGTTTTATTACTTTTGGCAAAATACCGTTTAAGATATTTTAGTTTTAACTCTGAATAACTACCTAGTTAAAGTTTCGGGTTACTTTTTATAGATAACTTATGTTATGTAGATAATTTATATTTTGTCTTACTAAAAATATTCCTAATTAAAGTTCCTAGGTTATAATAAATTATCAATTATGTGGGTACGCTGTCAAAATTAATTTAATTAAATATAGGCATAATGAAACTTTAGACGTAAAAAATGGACTTTACAAAATCATTTATAATAAAAAAAATTCATGTATTTTTCTCGTAAAATATCAAAGTGCAACAGGTAATTAAAGTGCAAGAAACTTTTTTCCTAACTTCATTACAAACCCGACGTCTTCACTTAACCATCTTCAAGGAACAAAGTTGCGTCTAACGGGTCCGCACAAAAAAGCGGTCCTGTCGAGCCGCTGTTGTTGTTTCTTTCCCTCCTAGGGCTGAGGGCTGGAGGGAGTGTGATGGAGGATTGTCTGACCGTGTAGCTTCTAGCATAAGATGGTTTTAATTTATTGTGTGACAGCCGGTCGCAGCACCAGCGACATCAATCTTCGACGCGTCCTCCTTGTAAAACAAAACACTGGACAGAAATAGAAATGGTTTTAGGTATTTCTGGTTCCTCAAAGTCTCAATTAATTTATTAAGCTCCATTGTTGAAAAGTTTGTACACTTGCCGAAGTCGGAGTTTGATGTTAAAGTTTTAGACCTGTTTGAAGATATTTTGATTTTGTTGAAATACTTTGATCATTTATCGTAATTTATTTGGAGATTAATGTTGAAATACTTTTACCGTTTATCGAAATTTATTTGGAGAGATTCTTTACTTTCTAAATAATTATGATTTTTTAAATATAGTTCGAAATTATAGAAAGCAATAAAAATACTTTACTTATTAAAAAAATACACAACTACATTTTATAAGAATCCACAATTTTGCTGTCACCTCGCACCATATTCTTTGTAACAAGTTCCAGATTAAGATCAGTTAAGCGGTTTTTGACTTTATTCATTACAAACATACAAACACACATACACAACAATACAAATCTTTCCTCTTAATAATATTAATGTAGACAAAACTATGTTTTCCGTGAGATCACAAATTGACCTAACAACCCACACAAATCAGTAAATCAACTATTCATGATCTACGGAACTGGCAGACGTAAACGGTTACGGGGTACGGTACGTAGCTACTAACGTGAAAATCAATATACCGGACTGTCCCTTCCAAACCACGGTAACATATTCAAATTATGTACGTTGTACGTTCGGGACTCACGATAAATAGGTTCTACAGAATTTGTACCGAACTAGGATTTTGTGGTTAAGTGTGTACGAGTAAGTAGGTACCGTAAGGAGTTATATTCATATTACTTTTATAATGATCATACTATACTACTATGTTGTACATACTATGTTTTTTATAAGAAATAATGAAAAGCCTTTTCATACTCTCATCAAATTATTAATATGTTTTTGATAACTTGAAAGTTTTTAGTGCCTAAAGTTTGTTCTGTAAGCAATTTAGACATCTATACTGACACTAAGAAGTAATTATGTACGAGTATATTATTAATTACTTTTAGATTTAATTAAACTATGTACGTACATATATTATTAGCTGGCGTAATTATGTATCCGTAATCTATATGGCAGAAAAATCATAGAGTCGACTTTCCAATTTACTATACATAATTAGTGAGGATATTATTATGGTGTACTATAAAACCATATTAAGTGACTTTACATAATTGGCAGTTACCCTACTTCAGCTTCCTGCATTATGAGAATCATAAATATGTTCTATTTTATCTTCTGACACTACTACTTCGGATTAACGTTATTTATTTATCTTTCTAATCTTAAATAACATACATAATATCGTAGTAAGCTTACAGGGAGCCTAAACTAAAACCACTTTTAGCATGAAGGAAAAAAAAATCCACGCCCATTTGGGCGCGTAAAATTTTTTCTTCCTTCATGACTTTTAGCAAATTGTTTGGGTTAAATTAGGTTAACATTCGGTACGCATTGTGTATATTATAAAACTGTAGAGGTCAAAAATCTGTAACAGAAAAAAATGCAAAAACCGAGTCAGGGGGATGTAAGAAGTGATATAGAATATATTCGGATTTTTTCAAATTTTTTGTTTCTCTGTTTGTCTGTTTGTACGGCTAATCTCCGAAACTGTTGGACCGATTTGAATATTTTTTTGCATGGTGGTACCTTACCTTATAGCCCCGGTCAACACCTTAGATAGTTTTTACCGCGGGAAAATATCTCATTCCTACGGGAAACCGCACGGAAAAGTCAAAATACAACGCGGGCGTAGCCGCGGGCGGACAGCTAGTCTTAAATGATTATAAACTTATAAACCAATCATTGTGTATTATTTCGTATTGCATCTGTAATTTAAACAAAATATTTAGAAGGGGTTTAATTAGTAACCTACATATTATTTTCAGTTCCATATTCTCCGTGATGCTAAGAGTGAAACTTTCCGCACGAACAACAAACTTGTAAACGTTTTCTTGACAAAGTACTAGCAGTTTCCAGTCGAGAAATCGCTTCAGCTGTATATCGGTCGTATAGCTAATCTTTCGCGATGTAAACTCATTTAAAATGCATTATGTGAGTGATGGTTTCCGATATAGGTATTCTCCGGGGTCAGAGCATTTCGCATAGTGGAAAAATACTAAAGAAGGATGAGAGTGATGAAATTGTTATTACTTCAGGACTAAAATGCATTTTTACTGTGTTTTTTTCATGTTTAAAACCCGGTCAAAATACGTCATATCATAACTCATAATGCGATCAAAATTAAAAAGTTTCAAACAAACTATTTCAAGTTTACTTATCTTAATTTAAATCAGAGAAACGCATTTCTAGATAATATTATGTATTGTTTTTGTTTGTTCCATAAAATAACCAACTAGCAAATAATAAAATACTAGTTATAGTATTTTTTTAATTTTAATGTTTTACTCGACTAACTTATTTAGTAATAGATGATAAAAGATTTTTTAAATTAATACGAGTATTTATCCAAGAATCATTCTAAAAATAACTTCTTATTCATACTCTATCGTTCGAGAAAAACGATTTTCCTTATATTTATCATAGAATTTGTTTTATGATAAATATAAACCCTTGTTTTATGAACCCTTACTTTGTTCTCTTCAGTGTTACGGAAAGCTGCAGCAATTTAGCCCATTTACGAAAAATTGAGACTCTAAGAGAAATTCCTTGGATTTTTTCAGTTGAGAGAAAGCGTTTACATATTTATTTGTAGTTAAATTAAAATGTGCTTACTTTTTAACTAACACAGTTTAGTAGAAACATACTTATTGAGTTAAATATTATTTGATGCCTTCTTAATAGGTACATAATAATATTAGTAAAATTAGTTTTCTTTGGCTGTCAAGACATTTGAAATTGTTACATTTAATTTAAAGTTTAAAAGTCAAGACTTGTAAATTAAAATACATACTGTACCTACCTACTTGTAATGTAATGAAAGCATTATAAAGTTTACCGCAAGTCATGGATAAAAGAGTAAAAATAAATAAATGAATAATAATTCAAACTGACCCAACAACATTTTATAACAGTTATTTTAAAATATTTTAAATTACAGTTATTTATGACCTAATTCAAATTTCTTCAATATTTTTCCTGGTAATTATTATGAAATATATGTCGGAGATTGAAGCCAGATTGATCATTTAAATCGATTGTAAACATCGATGACAGTTTTTATTTTACGTTCTCGAGTATTAGAGGGTAGAATCGATATAGTCGACCGGTGTGAAGTTGGCGCGGTGACGTTTGACAGAAGGCCCTACTACCGAGAGTGGGACCGGGTGGTGCACTCACATAAATAGCGCTGCTCAGGGCGGGCGAGCCCTCTGGGTAGATCCGCAGCTGCGTTGATAACTTTGTGTGTCTGAGAATTAGTGTGATTCTGGTGAACGTACTGGTCCGGTGTGTTTTGTGATGTGTGATATGATGTGAGATCTGGATGTATGTTGAAATAATGGTTGTTGGAATATTGTTTGTACCACAGTCCAGTGGTGTCTGTAAACCGTGAGTAAAGTGATCTAATTATCGTGTCGTTAGCAAGGTTGGCTAGGTTCTGATATTCGTATGGTGTTAGCTATGGCATTGTTATCATGACCGCGGGTAGAGTAACTGTAATATGGTCGAGTTACATAAGGTCCGGGCGGGGAGGCCCCTTGGTTGGCCAGTTTGTAATTGTTCAGTGTTTTCCATGCCAGTTTCCCCTTATGGCATTTTGATGGTGCTCGGATCTACCTAAACCCCTTTTAGGGATTGATAAGGTCCCGATCGCTCATGATAACAAACAATCGAGTCTATGGTGGTATAGTGTGTTCCAATTGTGATGGAATTCGATATAGTTGGTAAAGTCTGTTTCAATAGTGATGACAAATTGGGGTAGTCCTGACAAAGATAGTGTACGATGGTTCTCTAAAAGTTGTTGTAGCATACGGCCACGCTTATCGCATTTCCCGCGTGTTGCCCTTTGCGGGTTTCCTTTATTTATTTGCTTTGCCCACCATCGTCTTCTGTCCTTTTTCCGTCATCAGAAGTGGGATGAAGAGCCCTGTATTCTAGGGAATTTCGGGATAAGGATCGGCAGTTTGTAGAAGGTTTCTTTTCTTGATCGTTGGTAGGAAGAAAGTGTGACGTTAGTGTTGGCAAACGTCGTTAATTTCCCAATTAATTTGATTTGCAATCGGAGGATAAGAATAGTTTCAAAACTAAATGATTTAATTTGTTGCGTGAGACACTGTAGGCCATAGTGTTTTAGTTTCATGTGTAATTTGTGATGATTTCAATTTTCATGCGTCTGTGTACGTTTTAGAACTTATTGGGAATTTGACGATTTATGGTGACGCCAACCTCGATCGAACTGGTGGAGGATGGGAGTCTAAGCACTTGCCCTTGTCATACATTATTATTCAAATTTTTAATTTCTATTTCTGAGAAGTTTATTTTCCATGCGATCGTTTAAAACGTTTTTATTGCGGGTAGAAAAATAATACTAGTGTCAGAGTTGTCAAAATAATCAAGATTTCCGTTCAACGCAAATATTCGAAGTGATTGATTTAACGATAATTCATCCGAGTATCAAACGATTAATTATTGGTTTTACTCGTGGTAGTTAGAATCAAAATTAATCAGTGTTATTTCTTAACGGTGTACTGGCGTATCGCATACGCCATATTTATGTTCCATTTTAATCGGATGTAAATACGTTAAATTGTTTTGTTGCGTACCATTTGCCATCGTTAACATAGTTAAAAATGTTGTATGCCAAATAATAAGCGCCTAGTTTGACGTTTGAGGAGAATAGCCCGTTGATCAATAGGTCTTTGCGATTGTATTTTGAATTTTAGTTGTAGAGATAATCGGATAAAACTATTAGTCAGTGTAACGTGTTAGACCGTGCGTAATTTAGAAAAATTGTTCAGTGATTTATTTTGCGTTTTGCTATGTAGTTTTGTTTGGAAACGTCATTGTGGCGTAAAGTACCCAACTCGTGCGATTTTATTGTGAAAATTAGTTTATTTAGTTGTTTGTAAAAATCATGCGGTACGAAATCAATTAAAATAATGCGGTACGAAATTAGTTAAAATTGAACCCGATGTAAACAGAGAGGTGTTACAAATCGTTAAAGTATTTTTTTTATTGAGAGTTCGTTGTACGTTGAAGGCGTTAAATAAACCTACCTACTTTTAGCTACTAGTACCCTCATGACGAATTTTATGACGAAGTTGATCTGACTTAGACAATGTGTTTACCTGACGTTGATAATGATGATAATTGGATAATCGAGTAACGATTTTATTTTGTTGTTGTAAACAGTTTAAACATCTTGTATTAGAAGTTAGGTTTCCATGATTTAATGTTATCCGCCGGATGAAGGCGATGATTATAATTTATCCACCCGATGGAGGTGATGATTTAATAAACACGCTTCAGTCGTAGTCGCAACTGCGGTTTAACCGTTCAGGGCGCGATGCGCGGCTGTCGACGTGAACTTCTGACTGGAGTCTTGACTGATTATTGACAATCAAAACGAATTGAATCGAATTTAAACTGTAGTCGTAGTCGCGATCGCAACTGCGGTTTAACCGTTCAGGGCGCGATGCGCGGCTATCGATGTGAACTTCTGACTGGGGTCTTGACTGATTATTGACAATCAAAACGAATTGAATCGAATTTAAACTGTAGTCGTAGTAGCGATCGCAACTGCGGTTTAACCGTTCAGGGCGCGATGTGCGGCTGTCGACGTGAACCTGGGATTATAGTGGCAATCGCAACTGCGGTTTAACCGTTCAGGGCGCGATGCGTTACTGGAAATATGACATTGAACATTGAGCTACGTATTAAAATTTGTGTCTTAATACGCTCCTTCGTAGTCGTAACTGCGATTACAATCGTTCAGGGCGCGATGTGCGGGGGGAGCTGTGAATGACAGTTTTTATTTGAGTCTCGTGGAAGATTTCTCTGCAAATATTGAGCTACTTATTAAAATTTCTGTGTCTTCATACGCTCCATCGTAGTCGTAACTGCGATTTGGATCGTTCAGGGCACGATGTGCAGGTGGAGCTATGAATGACTGTTTTTATTTGAGTCTCATGGAAGATTTGTCTGCAATTATTGAGCTACTTATTTCTGTGTCTTCATACACTCCGTCGTAGTTGTAACTGCGATTTGAATCGTTCAGGGCGCGATGCGCGGCTGGAGGTATGACTGTTTTTATTTAAATCTCATGGGAGACTTCTCTGCAATTGTGTACTGAGTACACTGGCTCACATGTATGACATGGTGAGTCCTTGATGTGTGTTAGTAGATCTGTGCGTTTATTGTGTATTAGTGTAGTTAACAACCGCGAATACTTAAGAGCGTTTTAGATTTTTCACAATGGATTGTCATAATACGGAGTGTTCGTTTAAAGTTTCGTGTTTTACCGTTAGTAAAAAAATATCGGAGGGTTACGCACCATTAAAGTAAGATGGCTAAGATTGTGAGAAGTTATGAAACGGGAAGTTAGGTTCTGAGTTCGATTTTACTCTGTTGTAGTTGTAGTTGACTAAAGCGGAGGCTTGGATAGGCCGTAGTGCGCAGAAATCGGTGTCTGCATCGGTGTAGTGTTACATTATTTTTTTAGGGACGCTCTCTTTTGAAACAGGAATAGTCCACTTTGAGTAGTGCGTGCATGCGCGGCGAGCACCTTGCTCTGGCTGAAGTTATGTTGTATTTAGGTTTGGAGAGAAAATGGAGTCATGGAATTGACTTGCTGAATCCAGGAGAGATGGACATTGCGAGTCTATGTGATAGCAGTAGGCCGCGAATAAGATACCTCATATTTGACTTTAACAGTGTTTACAGTTCAGGATTAATGATGTCACGGTGACTTTTGACTGTAATGGTACTTGATCGTTTTTACTGTAACTGAATTTATCTGGCAGGAATTAAACATTCTTCGATCTGGTACTGTTTTGGTCAGGAATAGCCGAGCGGTATTAAGTGTTGCTTTTAATTAGTTCCGAATCGTACACACGAGGACGTGTGCCAGCGCAGGATGGCCGTGTCGGAGATTGAAGCCAGATTGATCATTTAAATCGATTGTAAACATCGATGACAGTTTTTATTTTACGTTCTCGAGTATTAGAGGGTAGAATCGATATAGTCGACCGGTGTGAAGTTGGCGCGGTGACGTTTGACAGAAGGCCCTACTACCGAGAGTGGGACCGGGTGGTGCACTCACATAAATAGCGCTGCTCAGGGCGGGCGAGCCCTCTGGGTAGATCCGCAGCTGCGTTGATAACTTTGTGTGTCTGAGAATTAGTGTGATTCTGGTGGACGTACTGGTCCGGTGTGTTTTGTGATGTGTGATATGATGTGAGATCTGGATGTATGTTGAAATAATGGTTGTTGGAATATTGTTTGTACCACAGTCCAGTGGTGTCTGTAAACCGTGAGTAAAGTGATCTAATTATCGTGTCGTTAGCAAGGTTGGCTAGGTTCTGATATTCGTATGGTGTTAGCTATGGCATTGTTATCATGACCGCGGGTAGAGTAACTGTAATATGGTCGAGTTACATAAGGTCCGGGCGGGGAGGCCCCTTGGTTGGCCAGTTTGTAATTGTTCAGTGTTTTCCATGCCAGTTTCCCCTTATGGCATTTTGATGGTGCTCGGATCTACCTAAACCCCTTTTAGGGATTGATAAGGTCCCGATCGCTCATGATAACAAACAATCGAGTCTATGGTGGTATAGTGTGTTCCAATTGTGATGGAATTCGATATAGTTGGTAAAGTCTGTTTCAATAGTGATGACAAATTGGGGTAGTCCTGACAAAGATAGTGTACGATGGTTCTCTAAAAGTTGTTGTAGCATACGGCCACGCTTATCGCATTTCCCGCGTGTTGCCCTTTGCGGGTTTCCTTTATTTATTTGCTTTGCCCACCATCGTCTTCTGTCCTTTTTCCGTCATATAATTAATTTGAGTGTTCGCTTAATATTAGTAGGAAACGTGTATACAAACCGGTTGATTTTTGACAGTACAAATTATTACCCTTGTTTAATAATAATACCTATGTAGTTATAAATATTTATTATTGAAAGGGAGAAATAGATTTATTTATCACACGTTGCAACACATGTAACATAAACTACCTATGTAATTACAGGCAAACATACGTGTAATAAAAAGGATAGCTGGGCTCAGCATTTGTCGTGAGCTAGAATATTCACGACGACACAGATTTTCAGCTAGTACCTGATAATTTTGTAGATAAAAGAACGGGAGATAATACATTTCTGACAAAATTAATGGTTTTCATATTATTTTGAGGAGGGGTTTAAAGTAAAGAGAATAAGTGTCACAGTTTGGTACGTATGGTATTTAATAATTTAATTTAATTTAAATATTTCAAGATAAAACGAATGTGTGAAGTGAACGAATTATTAGACATTTATTTATTAAAATTTATATAACATGCTCAGTTGGTAAGTGCGCAGAATTCAAATTGTTCTTTTTTTATCTTTTCACTCCATCAAAGAACACTTCGGCCGATTGTAATATCAAAGGCTGCCAGACAAAGGCAGTACACTGACCAGAAGGCAATCAAAACAAGCACGGGGCATTGCCAAATAAAACGTACAAATAACAAGTTTAATTAAATATCTCCTAGTTGTAGTACAGTCGTATAGCAGCTTCTGTGTAGTGCAATAACAAGTGAACTACGGCAATCGGATATCGGATACCTGAGCTTTATTTCACAAAGCAACAATTTTTAAATTACAAGTGCGATTCGATGTACGGGCCGATTCTCCGATATTTCCTTTTCACGCTCTTCAGGACGAATAAAGATGTCAAACATCTATTTGACTTAAATTTAAGAAAATAGAAGAGAGAGAGAGAGATTTTTTTTTTTGTGTGCGTGTGTGTGATTTGATTTGAGAATGTGCCTTGCTAGAATAGAGTCCATTACCTAGTTTATATTGTCTTATTATTATAGATTGTATTGCTATAGAATGGATATAAAATTGTGGTTATAGCTGGTAGCTTTGTGATTGGGGTCCCTGGTAAATAAAGACAATTTTGAACGACACGCTTTATTAGGTACCTACCAGAAAGATGTTGTCGAGCAAGTTTGGCTTTTGCCTTTAACCGTTTTCCTTTTTCTGTATATATTTTAGTCTATTTCTAAATAGTCCGTTTATTATAATAGTTTATATCTTATGTCTGGGAAACTATTTAGTCAAAGATTGCAGTACTATTATAAATTTTATTGTCTTACATATAGTCTATGCCTTATAAATCAAATTAAATAATACGCATACAAAATGTAGTAAATGTAATTAAGCATGTTTTAGCCAAAGACTAACTGGAAACTGTAAAACTTACCGGAAATTACTTCAGTTTTATCCAGTCTTTAGATTAAGTAAGTTATTATGCTAACTTAAATCCTTCCTACTTTAGCATAATAAAATAAAAATACATAGCTACTTAATAAAATAAAAATACAAAATGGTTATCGGAATTCATTTGTAAAATTAATTAATTTACATATTTTTTAATCTTTTATGAAAGTTGACATATGCATGACTATGTCCTTGTGACAAATAAATCGCAAATTGTCGTTGCAAATTCAAAATCTTAATGTGTAAAATAAAATATATTTTCGGTAAAAACTACACTACATGGGTTTTAAATTTGCAACGACGAAATATTATTATAAAATGTGTAGCTATTCGTATTATTTTAAATTTTAGAAGGGGGCGATATTATCAAAGCTATGAATCTACCCCTAAAGTTCCGGTATTTAGTTTTTCGGTAATACCGGGAATCGTTTTCAATAAGTAATATTTTTATCTTAACAGTATTTTTAACTTCGGAGGAAGGGCAATTAAAAGAAAATAACGGTGCATTGAACAATAGGTTAGAAAAACGGTCCCCTCTTTCCGATCACTGATTATAACAAACACTGAAACCTTTAAAGTAAATATTTAAAAAACGAATGATTTTATAAAAAGTGCTACCCAACTACTGTATTTCTTTATAAAAAAATTGTCGCTAACCACACTCTTATTTTGTTAGTAATGAATCACAGAACTAACTGGTTCCCCTAACCGGTTTCAAATTGATACATCTCGGCTACATGCAAATAGACTTGATATAAAACTACAACTCGAGCTTACGGGCGAAAACGTGTAAAAAAGGAATTAGGTGATGTTATTATTACAGTGCTAATGCGTCTTACGTACGTAAACATTCAGGGATGTAAAACAGAAGCGCGAACGAAAGGACCCAATTTAGCAAAAGTATTACCCATTTATCTCTTCTTTGCAGAGAAATTAAGATAAATAAGAAGCAAGGAGTGGGTCCTTTTATGCGGCTCGTGACAAAACGTATGGTGTGTTATTAACAGATTTTTTAAACGAGACTTTGTAGCTTTGATGTTACGGTTGATTTCGTTAGGACACTGTTGGAATCGAGAGAGCAATCCACAAATAGTGGTCCCAGAATAGAGCGAGGCTACTGGACAGTCATCTCATATCTCCAGTTAAATCTGCAAAACTTTTCAACGCTATCGTTTGTCTTGTAAAAGTGAGTGAACCGATGAGAACTCCCAAAATAAAGCTGAATAAAAGCAAAAAGTTAATACTCCTTTATAAGAAGTCTTGAAAAAAGCTTTTGATTTATGTGTCACACTTAGCGATAAATGTATTTTTTTTATGGTTCCACGGTTTTAAGCTTGTTAATAATTTACATCTTATACTTATTATAATCATGATTATAATTTAAGGCATAAAATATGAATTGTTCCGTTTATTATTATTTCAACAACGTTTTGACGATACATTTAAAATGTGAGATAGGTAATAATGATACTTACATAATTCACAGTGTGAAAAAACTTGTATAGATATTAAAATTAGAGTTAGATCATCTAAAAGGCCATTCATTACTAGTCTAGTAACACAGCAGTAGGTTAAACATGATTCAATTAAAACAAAATTATTAGATTATAAGAAATACAAAAGGTCATATTGGTACATACAAAAGTGTCACACTGCGTGACTTGCCGATTTAGTTGAAAACAAACAATGTATTGTGTAGAGCTGTGTGACATGATTGAATGGCCACAATCCGTGGTCGGAGACTCGGCCGAGGGATTTGGAATGAACCCTCCCAGTCCCAGGTCAATAACGACACAGGTAAAACCGCCAAAGCGCCAATCCGACCTATTCAATATTGCTTTACTATAGGCATTCCTGCAACGTATATTGTTTGAAACTCCCCCTTGACGTAATTTCTAATAATCTAATTATTATGTTACTGATTTAAAAGATAATTTAAATGAATTATTATGATTACACATATATTCGAGTACTAGCTTTCTGCCGCGGCTCCGCCCGCGTTAACTGTTTTTCCCGCGGCAAAAGGTAGCCTATGTTACTGAAAGTGAATGTAGCTTCCTAATGGTGAAAGAACTTTTGAAACCGGTTCAGTAGTATATGAGTTTATTCATTACAAACATAGACACAAAAATACAAATCTTTCTTTTTTATAATAATAGTATGATAGTTATGATTAATTTATAATATTTCCTATGTGTAATTCGCGCGCGGGTATGTGAAATTTTATCCGACGGTAGTGGGTTGGTCTGAACTCTACGATTACAGCATCCGGATGCACATCGACCGATTTTCAATTAAGTGTGCATAATAAGTAACCACTCAAGCCGTAACTATACACTTGAGAAAGTATGGACTTATTAATTTTTCGTTACCCTGCTGAGAAAACCACGTATGTGCTTTCAACAAAATTTTACAGGAGACACAAAATACTATCTACTGAAAAAAAGTATGATAGGTAAATATTATAAATGTAATATAACTGTTGTTTGTTAGTTATTTTATGATTATCTTTAGGACTTTAAACAAATGCGTAAATTTTATAAGTGCACATACTGCCAGCTTCTTTGACCAATTTGTAAAAAAAGGAATTAGACAAAAGCTGTCCTTTACGAGGTTTTATCAGCAGGGTGACGATAATGGAATTAGTTTTTTCATTAGTTCGTTATAATTCTCCAACAGGCTAAGTCCTTCCTTAGTCAACTTCGATAGACAGCCCAAAGCAGTTTAAGCTAATTTCTTCGTACTTTTGTGCAGGTTTAATCACAATGATGTTAACTTCATCGTAAAAGAGTCAAGTAAACATACAATGGCATTAAGGAAAAGATTTGCTAAAGGTTGTAACTTTATTTAACTGCTTTCAACTTCTCACATGCGAGGGAGAAAACTCATCAACCCTCGTCTTTTTAATGTTGGAGATTGTAAGATCGAAATAGAAGAGTTTAATTAAAAGACATAATAGTCTGCGAAGAGGCAAGCGGTGTTAAATTCAATTTCCGAGACGGAATACGTGATAAATCGCTCCGGAGCGGCCATTAGGTGCGAGTTCGCGTGAGGGCCCGAAGTGTCAGCAGTTTACACGTCTTATTGCTTGTCTCTCGGCGTCGTCGTCGTCGCCCGCGTCGCGACGCGCAATAAAAACATCAACCGTATTGACCAAAATAACTCTTGGCACCGGCACAGAAACAGACATTAAGAGCTTCAAGATCTCTAGAAAACCATACGTCACAGCGGGAAATGAAACGGCGAGCCAACCGGCGCGAACTGGATTTTAATACATAGGAGTACATAAAAACTTAATCCCGACAAGAAATTAAATTCCATTTTTTTATACGAGTACCTATTCCAATATGCTATATTGACACTAAATACTGACACTAAACTACTTATAACACTGTTAGGTTCAAAATTGGGTAAAACAACATTATTAAAATTTGAATTATTCTTTGTAGTTCGAATTTAATTTTACAATGGACACAACAACAAAATTTTACATTCCCGCCTAACGAAAATGAACCTAATTTTTTTATCCGTTGAAACATACTACCTAAAAAATTATCTAACTTAAATTAAACGATGCTTTTAGAAGCATAAAATCTGCTTGAATATAATTTTTAAAATAATGATGTTTAAAAAATGATTATTGGATCAAAATTGTAATTTACTAAGAAGTAAATAAATCATATCTCAAACAAAATTCTATAAAATTATGAAGTAGGTGTCTATTAACTAAAAGAACTTATTTAGGAACCGAAAAATAAAAGAAATAAATAATATTTTTAGACATAATTACTTAGTTTCAAAACTTTTATTTAATTTGTAAATTAATGATCATTTTAATTAAAATAATTTGTAAAACGCGAAAGCCACAAAAAATTAAAAGATGTTACCAAAATTTTTTTTAGTCACTGTGTCTATTTATAAATGTTCAATTTAAAATAAATATTATTTAAAATGCACATATTATGTCATCTATATTTTGAAACAATTGATTTACCAGTGATTTATAATAATTCCCCGAACGTAAAAAAAATGGAATTCAAGGCATCCGAAGAATTTGTTTGTTTGTTTTCGGTAATTCACAATAAATACTTACGCCTTGGATAAAACTTGGAATAATAACAGTCCATGTCACTCGTTTAAAATATCACTGCATTTATAATATTTCACTGTCAATATGTTTACCATTCACTCGCGCATTACATGCAAAACGTTTGACATTTCATAAAATAAGCTGACAAGTGACATCACATCACTACGCGTAGAATACGTCAAATCGCATTCAGCCACCAACGCGACTGAAGTACATTGCGGGCGAACCATACCATACCGCGTCTTTCGAAAATTGCGCCATACCAGTAAGCACACTCAGGCGAATTTAACAACACAAAAGCACCTTGAGCACACTTCATTCCCGACGGCTCACTAAACGCGTCCTAATCCCAAAACTAGATAATGTTTACATCGCAAAATGCCGACACCCGAACGGCCGGAAGTAGAAGTAAAGCAAACGCGACAACTATGTAAAATATTGCAGGATCGCGATCGCATTGTTGACATTCCCGAATAAAATGCACCGAAATCTCTCGTTAATTGTATGAAAATCACTTGGAAAATAATTTCACTTACCTATAATGGAAGTAGAAGATGTGGTGAAGGGCCGAATTTTGATAAACTGTTAATTTGGGAGTAAATTTTAAGAATATACTCTTATTGGTATGCGAAGAATGGCACAAAGAATCTCGACAACGCACGCGACGAATGCGCACCTCGTTTGCGCATATGCTGACACAACTTCACGGACGTTACTCCCCTTGCCCCGCGCACGCCCGGTTTTGTATCATTGTGTGCGTGATCAAAGTGGTCAAACGTGAAATTTCGTGCACGTATACACCAACACATCGAAACTTTCTACCTGCCTGCCTAGCTCCCGTGCGCCGCCATCTTGGAAATGCATGACAGAGAGCGAACGTTTTCTTCTATTCTATTTCGAGCATTGTGCCTACTAGCGCCACCTAGCGGTTTTATTGCAACCAATTAGTTCGCGTTACTATGATAGATGGAGTCACGTCACTAGTAAGTAGTGAATTCTGTGGAAAGTGATTTATTGTGACTTACGACGTTTTCCTTTGTGTTGATTATGAATCAGCAGATAGGTGGTTTTGTATAACAAAGATATCATTGTTGATAACAACTGCTTGTTTATAATAAAATTATATGCAGTGCTAAGGTTAGTTTTCTATCAAAAGGTTACTGTTAACTATGCAAATGATAATGAGTTACTAAATAGCACTAATATGTAATGGATTAAAAACTTTAAGAGCAATAAATTACTTTTGTTTGATGGATGCTTAAAGGTATAAATAAGAAAGATTAAAAATACATAATTTAAAGTTTTATTACCTCAAATAATGTTAAATAAATAATCCGTAATTATTAAAATTCATTACAATTTAAATGATAGTAATAATTAAAACAATAAGTAGGTAAATTGCATCACGATTTTGACCATTTTGTAGATTGTTTATTTTTATAAGGTACCTTACTCGTACCTAACTAACAATATTCTCATTGCAATCGTCTTTCTGGTGCAACTATAGAATTTTTATTATTATAATATAAGAAATCTGAATAATATAATATATAAACAAATGATACTGTTATTTTTTACCTGAAGCAAAATTACTTTCTAATATGATAATAAATAATAATAATAACTTAGTATATAATTGGTGATATAATATAGTAATTTAATAAACAATACGTGCGATTTTTTGTGCGAATATTTGAACAGTGTACTTACTTAAATCAAGTGATGTATTACAAGGTTAACTTCATTAATATTATGAAAAAAAAATTAAAAATAGAAATAAAAGTAATTTAGCAAGTATATTTTTAACATCATAATTACAATACTTCTTGTGAGCATATTAGCCTCGTTAACAGATATGTCTGTTTACGTTACATCAATTTTGGTCCTTTAAAATTTTGCAAATTAGTATAAGACACATAATAATATTAATAATAATTGTGAAAAGTCTTATTTTTGTACGTTATTTTATTACTGTAATTTTGATAATTATTAGAATTAAGGTTTTATGTCAAATTAATATAACCATCATAAATAACCAAACCAAAAATACAAATTTCTAGTTATTTTTTTCTTTTATACACAAGCATACCTGCTTATTTAATATTAATCCGGACAAAAGGTAATTAACGCCTGCATACAATGCGCACATTTGTTTCGCAAATGTTTCGAAATTATCGCAAAATACGTAATTTGGCATACCGTAGTAGGAGGTTACATTATTTTTTAAAAACTTTCAATGAAAGAAAGAGGTCAATGATCTTTTGTCCGGATTTATATGGTCTGTACCATAGCAATGCATTTAACGAGTCGCATTGATAAAAAGAAATATTACATTTTGTAATTATTACTCTAATTTGAATATTAAATACTTTAACGTGTGAATGTGTTAAAAGGCAAATTCTTCATAATTGTAAAAATATTATGTGGAATTTATAAAATGTCAATATAAACAAATTTCAAATTTTAAATTAAACTGAAAAAATGTATAATTAAAATTATATTTTTTTAATAACCATTAGGTTTTTTAAATAATCACTCACTAATTTTTACTTATTTTACCAAAGTTAGTTTTATAATTTGGAATCAACAACAAAAAACCTTACATCACTCCTGTTTACAGCTATGTTTATTTATGCTCTAAACTAAACTATCTAATAATAATAAATTAACCAACATTGGAGCAAGATGGAAGCAATTCTGTTTAGCAGACTACCCTATTCGTCATTTGAGTGAAATACTATAACGTACTTAACTAAGTAACATCCTTTTTTATTTATAGCTAACGTCTACCCTATAATGTTTCTATTTAATTTACAATCAATCAATCAATATTTGACCATTATTCGACTTGCATGTCAAAAGTTAACAACAACGGATTATACAATGACAAAAGGTCATGGTAATGCGCCTATTTAAAGCAATACGTTTATAAAACCCTCTTAAAACAATAATGCTCTTGATTATACCAGTAACGTCCCCTTTTTAATTGACGACACGTTTTTAATATCTTAGTTTTTATTACAAAATCTTCCCAGCAAGGTAAACGTACGTATGTTTGTGGGCATGTCATCATGACATAACTTCAAACTTATTCTAATCTAAACCATAACAATAATTTTAAGTTATATTAAATGCACGATCATCATTAAGTAGAAAGAAACCATGTCGTCGCCAGATTTTAAAATGTCTCGTCATTTTACAAAAGGCCGAAAATAAATTGTCGTCATTTGAGAAATTCGCGACATACGGCTAAATCGCTATTTTGGACAATGACGAGTGTTTTACCGAAATATTCTGTAAAACTACTACTCGCAGAGTTGTGCTTCATCGACGATATTAAATTAACTGATATTAAAATTGCAATTCTGTTCATTTGGTGTTGTTAAGATAGTTCTTATACCAGGTCCCTCCTTAATTATCTATATCACTAAATTTATCAAACATTTTAATCACCATACTAGCATAGAATAAAAAAAGAATATTAAAGATTGCGAAAAATTCAAGGTTTTGGATTGCACCAAACCATTTTAACGAAATACATATAAATTACTGAATTAAAATCACATTATGTAACTTAATATAAACTTTCTATGTCTCTTATGACTTATAATACTATTTAACAATACCTACTTATTATTAAATACAAAATTCTTACATCCCACTATACCTATAACTAGTTTCGACCGGTGCGGCTTAAAATTTTTGATACCTAATCATAATTTATTTGAGAAGTCATCATTACTGACTGACGGTCAGGCGAATTGTTTTGAATTACAGAAATTGTAGTAGTAACCTAATGGCTGGTTTACACGTATTAAGTGACGAAGTAATTAACTAAATTTTAACTTGATTTTAACTTAATTCTTGCGTGTAAACAACCACTTAAGAGCTCTTTAGTCACAAGTGGTAAGTAAACGATTTAGTGGTTAAGTGAACAAGTGAAATAGAATCTAGTCTATTTTTGATTAAGTAGCCGCGCCTCCCGCACCGCTTGCATTCCCCGGTAGGCGTGGCTTTCTACTAAACTGTCATTTAGTTACGTGTGAACTCAACAATTTAGTGAAGTACTTAAGTAGTACAGTGAACTAAAGAGTGCATAAGTTAGACAAGCGTGTAAACGATCGGTTACTTAAAATTAAGTTAATTTTAACTAAAAATTTAGTTAACTACTTAACAACTTAATACGTGTAAACCAGCCTTAAACTAAACGAACGAAACGAAAAGAGCGCCAAACCGCCCCAAACGTTTTTTAGTTTCTACGCTGTATCCGAAAAAGCTACGCCGTAGCATTCGTAGCACATGCTACGCCTACGCCTACGCCTCGTAGCCGCGCGTAGTCTGAGAAGCGGACACTACACGCACGCGTTTATCATTGACTTTACTTTTGTACAACACAAGCATATAATAAAACTGTAGAGGTCGAAAATCTGTAATATAGAAAGAAAATGCTTAAAACCGAGTCAGGGATGTAAGAAGTGACATAGAACAAATCCAGATATTTTTAAATTTTTTTGTTTCTCTGTTTGTCTGTTTGTAAGGGCTAATCTCTAAAACTACTGGACTGATTTAAATGAAATTTTATTTGGTGGTACCTTATATTCCCGGTCAACATCTTAGATACTTTTTACCACGAGAAAATATCTCATTCCCACGGGAAACTGTGCACGGAAAAGTCGAAAAACAACGCGGGCGTAGCCGCTAGTTTTATTATATAGTTCGCCTTTTTTCTAATCGTATTAACTGTTAGTTGCAGAATTTGCTCGCACCTAATGGAATGTTTTATTTTATAACCTATTTCAGTAAAATTAGCTTTAAAAAACGAAACTCAGTTAATTTATGGAAGCTAACTACCTATATTCCCTTTTAAACGTCTCATCATTTTAGATAGAAGACGCATTCAAAGTTTCAGTAGAGATTTTAGACTTACCTATATTTACTCTTATGCTAAAGGTTCCCACTACAAATTACAACCGATAGTTGCAGAATAGTGACATCAAACAAACTGACAAGGATCTAAATGGACGTGGTCAAAAAAGCTACTAATCCTACGAAACGTAATTTTTGACAGTCTCTTGTATAGCGGTGCAGGAATCTAACTGTTACTTGAAGGGCAATTATTACCAGAAGGGTATTCACTATTGGCAGATTCTAAGAGCGTCGGTGGCCCATTGGCTAGGGCTGTTGACTTCCATTCGGAAGTTCGCGGGTTCGAACCTCGGCACGTACCAATGTGTTTTCGATTGTCAAATTCATATGTACGTTTATTCGACGCTCTTACGGTTAAGGAACATAGTGAGGAAACCTGCACACATCTGCGAAGTAATTCAGGGGTTGTGTGTGAAGTTGACCAACCCGCACTGGGCCAGCGTGGTCGACTAAGGCCTATTCACCCTGATTTTAGGGTAGGCGCGAGCCCCTCGGTGGGGATATTTCAGAGCTAGCTGTTAATAATGATGATGATTCACTACCAGAAGTATGCTTTCATTCCATTTAGGTCCTCGTCGGTACATTAGTCTGGTCTGACAAGGCAATCAATATATTGACATAGCAGTTAGTCGTCCTTGCGGAGAGGGCTGACGACTTGCAGCTGGTGTAGAGGCAAGTCCCTGACGACTACTGCGTGGAACGCCATGTTGGCTGTCGCCAGGATGTACTCGCATACTGAGAACCAGGTGAATGCTGGAATTGCAAACAAAAAACTCGTATAGAACTTTGAGATAATCAATAAATCCGTTTGGTTTACTATTGGCAGACTCTATTTTGGTCATCATATTCTACTTTGGATAGATTTTCTACTTTGGATAGATTCTACTTTGGACAGATCCTACTTTGGACAGATCACTTCTTATTATTTATTAGGTCATTGTGTGTGTTTGTGTGTGTGTGTGTGTGTGTGTGTGTGTGTGTGACTGTGTGTGTGTGTGTGTGTGTGTGTGTTTGTAATTAATGAACACAAAAACTACTGTGCTGTTTCCAAAAATTCTTTCACCATTAAAAATCTACATTTATCTTGAGTAACATAGGCCAAGAGGGAAAATGCCTCAACCTAGTAACTACTTAAAGCTATATAAGGCTACAAAACAGTCGATGCCTTAATAAATGACCAACCATTCTATGGCCTCCTTCACCCAACTTCACTGGAGGTAAAGTCTCACCGCCCTCTGGGTTTTTGTCCTCAGTAACACCACAATAGACTCAGAACAGTAAGTTACCATACCAACTAGCCGCATCGGTTTGAATGTGAGCGCGCCGTGTAGGCACGCGACGTCACGCACACGCTTGCATTTAGCCCATTTTTTTTTAATTGAATTCCCCCTTATCTTATGCTAGTGTGTGTGCCTACACGGCTCGCGGCGCGGACGCACACATTCAGACCGACAGCGGCACGTTTATATGAAGATAACTTACTGGTTTTACTGTGGTAACATATAAGTTTGTAATGAAAGATGCGAATCAATTTTGTTTTTTTATTGACCTATTGCTTTTGTCGAAAAAGTACTAGCATTTTCATTCATTCATTAACAGCTCATATACGTCCCCAAGGGGCTTGAGCCTACCCTGATATCCGGGTGAATAGGCCTTAGTCGACCACGCTGGCCCAGTGCGGGTTGGTCAACTTCAACACAACCTTTGAATTTCTTAGCAGGTGTGTGCAGGTTTCCTCACGACGTTTTCCTTCACCGTAAGAGCGTCGAATAAACGTACATATGAATTCGAAAATTGAAAACACATTGGTACGTGCCGAGGTTTGAACCCGCGAATTTCTGAATGGAATTCAACGGGCATAGGCACTTGGCCACCGACGCTCCTCAAGTACGAGGAATCAAGCTTAAATCAAGGACATACCTAAAGGTCGGCAAAGCAGTCGATGCCTGAGGAAGTGTATGACCAGTCCTATAGTGGATGCGATGGCCACGTAGAACAGGATCCACACGAGCCTGTTGGTCTTCACCGGAGGCACGGCATCGCTGGCCACGCAGCCGACCCTCGCCCGGCAGAGCATGTGGATTAGCGCTGCTATCATGAACACTATGAAGATTTTCTCGTGGATATCTAGAACAATTTTTTTCTTGTTTAGGTAACTTTAAATAGTTTGTTAGTTTTATTTATCTCGTACTAGATTACACACGTTTTTACAATAGCATAAAAAAGGATATCCGTAATATGATCGTGAATACGAGTAAGGGTTGCCTGGTAGAAATTGCAACCTTAGCAATAAGGCCGCCTTTTGTACACCTATGTTGCTTTAATTATGTTTGTTGTATTCTCTTGTGTGCAATAAAGTATATTCTATTCTATTCTATGTATAAAAGTAAAAATTAAGTATATTGAAGAAATTCGTTAATGTCAGAATATCGTTAATCTAAATAATAACAAAAAATAATTTAATCAATTCACAACAATAAATGTCCAGGCAAAAATAAAAGATAAATCCTACTAATATTATAAACGCGAAAGTTTGTGAGTATGGATGTATGTTTGTTACTCTTTCACGCAAGAACTACTGAATGGATTTTATTAAAACTTTACAATAATGTAGCTGATACATTAGAATAACACATAGGCTACTTTTTACCGCGAAAAAATACTTCTTTCCCACGGGAAAACCTGTTAACGCGGGCGGAAAGCTAGTTTAGTCATAAAAATGTTTAGGAATCCTGGTATCGACACAGTTCTCTTGTGGTTCTATCTAATAGTATCGACCATTTCGAACCGGTGGTAGTTTAGCCATAGTAGAAAGAATGTTAAGTAAGTTATCTTCATACTAACGCACCGAGCGCGGCTTATATGTGTGCGTCATAGTATCTATGCGTCGCCGCACGCACACTCAAATAAAATCTCGACTGGCGCACTGAGAAACGGGTCGAGATTTTGTTTGAGTGTGCGTGCGGCGACGCATAGATACTATGACGCACACATATAAGCCGCGCTCGGTGCGTTAGTATGAAGATAACTTACTTAACAGTCTTTCTACTATGGTTTAACACTAACTATTAACTGATTTTCAAGGTGATACTATCGATAGATAATCTAATGGATACATTTAAAGCAACTTTGAAAATAAATGAAACGCACTTAAGGCCGCCCATTTGTACACGTTTATTGTTATGGACTGTATTTTCTTGTTATTTATTAAGTGTATTCTAAAGTACCTATAAAAGTATATTCTATTCTTAACCTATAAAGCCTGACCAGTGAAATAAAAAACCTGCTCTGGGGACGCTACGAGTATATTTTTACCGACTTCAAAAAAGGAGGTTCCGAATTCTATACGTATGTAAGTAATATTGTGTATTGTGTGTAGTGTTACTTATACTTGGTTTACTAACTTACTTATTTAATATTGTTTAATTATGTTAAATGGCAACAATTTATATCATAAAATTAGTTCCATTGAAATTCCGCAATATGTCGAGGTATAAAATGTCGAAAATAAAATAAAATAAAATAAAAATAAAGTATTTTATTTTTCTGGTCGGGTCTTTACCTACTATTATTAAAGACTACACTATCATACTAGAAGTTTTAAAGATATTTTATATTAAAAAAATATTTTTCACGTCGTGATTTGTAAAGCTAGAACGACTACTTTTATATCTATCTAATAATATAATCACTCTAATATTATGAAGGCGAAAGTTTTTTTTTGAGTGTGTGAGTGGGTATGTTTGTTACTTCTTTACGCCTAAACTGCTGGAGCGATTTTAATAAAATTTCGTATGGGGTTAGCTGACACCCTGAATTAACACATAGGCACAGAATAAATACTTAATAGTATGACATAGGCCACTTTTCACTACGGGCAAATACTTACCTCCTTCCAACGGGAAAACCTGTTAACCCTGAAAAGCTAGTACTGAATAAAAGGAATACTTACAATAGTTTTCCCTATTGGAAACGTAGGTGACTCCGGTCAAGGCGCACAGCTCTATTAAATTCAGCCAGTAGCAGGCTTCTCCTAGCTTAGCTGAGAGATCTCGAGCCTGTAACCAAAATACGAAGACATGCTCATTTTTATCTAGAAAAGTCACAGTCTTGTGGAATCGATGTGAATTATTTGCAGATTACGCCTACACCTTTGCCTAGAAACAAAGACAATGAAAAACAAACAAACACAAGGTAACAATGATGTTTCAAAAACTTCCTCAAATAACCTTTCCTTTGCAGTCGGGTAAAAAGAACGCCCTTTCTGCCGTTTGGGTACGGTACGTATAAGTCTTCAATAAATAAATTACAATTATACTTTTTGAAACTTCTCATACATTAGTTGTCATAATTTGATTCATCATGGTCATAGAATGATCAGCAGTACGAAAACTAGTTTAGGTAATGATGGTAGAGTAGAACCTACTACGGACTACGGAGTAAATAATAAACTTATTCTGTGCTACGGTGGCGTAGCGCACTGCTACGAGAAGTTTGTAGCAAAATTCGACACTGGCACAAAGAAAACTAGTGCCATAACCAGAAATAAAGAAAAACAATTGAATAAAAATGTGCAATTGTAATTTTTTATCACAAAGTACCTAAGTGAATTTAAGATTACAATGCAGATTTTTTAAATCTAGCAAATTGGCTTGGCGGACCGCCAGCAGTTCCTTAGCTGTAAACATTAACGAGAGCCAGAACAATTCCAGCCATTTTTATTGTTTACCATCGTTTATTATTTCCAGCCCATATCCACCTTTTGGCTGGATGCATAAAATTATGTACACTAGGGCACTAGGGCAGAAAATGTCATCTTGGTTATGGGACTCAATCTATTGTATTCAGAATGCCAATAGCTTAGTGGTTTTGGGTGATATAATATAACCCTCTCTGGGTTATTATAATCAATTTTTACGTTGCTTGTAATAAATTTAGTTTAACAGCATTGGTTTATTTTTTGTGCAAACTTCCGTAAGGTGAAAGAAAACGTTTGAACGACAGTTTGTACTTTGCGAATAAAATTTGGAAGGTGCCTATCTAGTACCTAGTCGGATTGCGCTGGTGGTGGTTTACTTGCCAATTTTAACGCTAAAAGAAAAAATATTTGCATTTGGCTTACCCTGATAAAAAGCGCGTTAATTTTTTTATAAAATGTAAAAGAGTGATTAGAACTTCAAACTCGAATCGATGCAAAAAGAATAACCAAACGGATTCGCAATTCAAAACACAGCTTTCCAACAATACCTTCTGCTCTGTGATCCGCAAGGTGCGCTGCTTGTGGCAGTTGTAGTAGAGGGAGCCTATGAGGAGTCTTGGTCCGAGGTGGAAGGCCACGCATATCCTCCACACGTACCGCTGCGGGCTGATGCCTGTGATGGCGCTTATTGACGGCACTACGTTGTACACCTGTTGGATATCCGAGAAGCTCACCTTACTATGAACTTGTATTAAATCCACGCGAACTCGGACGCAGCGCGACAAGCCACTCCGAGTTCGTGTGAAGGAACGCACAGATTCCATTCTATACAAGTTCATAGCAAATTTAGCTCCGGGGCGCTGCTGATATTTTTTTTATCATTAACAGCTCATAAATGTCCCATCAAGGGGCTCTAGCCTACCCTGAAAACAGGGTGAATAGGCCTTAGTCGACCACGCCAGCCCAGTGCGGGTTGGTCAACTTCACACACAACCCTTGAATTACTTCGCAAGTGTGTGCAGGTTTCCTTACAATGTTTTCCTTCACCGTAAGAGTACGTAAGAGCGTCGAATAAACGTACATAATAAATTAGAAAATCGAAACACATACGAATGAGTGTTAATAGACAAGCATGAACAGCATGATGATGTAGGCTTGTGTCAAGTCATGTGGTCCGAATGCGAGACCTTGTTTTCTTAGACCATGGTCAGACCTAAAGGCGGTTAAGGTAATTGATTATGTATGACTCACCCTACAGTGTGTCTCATGAATGTCATCTCCTTGAAATATGGAAGCGGTGACGTAGCAGAATATCAGAGCACCTAGCGGGAGCCAGAGCGCTGCCAGACATATCTCCCTGAGCCCACATGTCCAGAGAACACCCTGGAACAAATATTACCAGGTCATCATCATCATTACTGCTAGACAAAGACCTTCGAAAAAGATTACAACGACTGATCATGCTTTTTTTTTCTTCTTTTTATTGAATTACCTATTACTTGTGTTGTGACCAAGATGTGTGGCCAAGATGGAGGAAGATTGTGCATGTAACTACGAGGGACTTTCAGGGAAACGACCTTCAGAATTAAAGATACCGACCAAGAAGAAGTGTTGTGACCGCGCACCGGTGTAGGCGTAGCTCAGGCAGGCCCCTAAAGAGTCAAACTCGCTGAATATCAGAAATTATATGCATAAGACAGGTTGCATATAAAATTCGAACGGATATCGAACTGCTGCCCCTTTTCCTGTCTAGCGGATTTACGACAGCGCGTGCGTTCGCATGGATCTTGGCCAGAGTCGCGTGACAAAAAAAAGGCCTTTATTGCGAAGATATTTGGGGGAAGCCTTTGAGTAGCAGTGAACGAATTTCGGATGAATGACGAGGATGATACCTATGCACGTAAAGAAAAATAAAAACCTGCTCTGAGGTGCTCTGAAAGATACCAGAACCACAGATAATATAATACTAGTTACACTAGTATCCAGAACACTATTATTGCTAAAGTAGAACACTCATGAGGACGTCACACATTTTAGAGTTTCTGACATCCCCCTTACAAAATTAGTAAATCGAATATATTTGTAGTTATACTACCTCTCTACTCCAAATAAAAAAGTAAGTACCTAGGTAGGTGCATAATGAACAAAAAGATAGCCTAATAATACTATGTACAAAAGTGTCAGCTAGCTAGGTTTCTATTTTTAGAGCAAATAACGACTCTATGCAAATATTGCAAGGGTCAGAGGGTGTCAGAGGTAACTCCAATGGTAATAAATTCTGCCGAGTTATATTGGACTTGGCTGCGCGCCGAAAACTTTCCAGTAGACGAACAATTTTTGACTTTTATTTTAAACATAACATTACATAACAATGACATTATTACTATTTTTTACAAATATTTTTATACCTGCTTCACAAGTTTGATAAAGAAGTTCGATAATAGATTATTTCTTATATTATGTTACTTACCTAGTACCTACTTATTATGTGCCTGCTTGCTTTAACTAAAAAACGAGTGATTTAGATAGCAAAATTTTTCGATAGAAGTAGTTTCGGGTTGGGTTTTATTTATACTTATGTGAAAGATATTTTTAGAAAAAATTATAAACATGTGTTTGGGATATTATTATATTAAAACGGTAAGTAGAGACTCTTTAGAACCACCCAACATCTTCCCGTTTCTTACTATTCGTAAGTAGTTAATAAAAATTTGCAATAAGTAGGTAGGTAGATACAGCTTAGTCAAGTCGGAGAGGAAAGCTCGAAACTACTCGAAAGCTACGAATATACGTAACCCTAGGTTACCTAAGATCGAAGATGTTTCTAACTCGCTTTTCACACAGGAGTGTTTTTAATATATAGGTAAGTAAGTATTTTTGTTATATTTACTGGGCTGTAGCCCAGTTAGTTATGGGTAGCCCAAAAGATTATTTATGAAGTACCTAAATAATATAATAATATATTTTAATTATAAAATTTCGATGACAGTTTATTTATTTTGCTTGCACAATATTTATATATAAAATTTAAGAAGGTCCACACTTTAAAAACAAAATGTTACCTTATATTCCAAAGGTTCCTCAGCACAGTTATTCGCGCGATTTGAGCGTTCGTCGTTTCGGACTAAATCTGGCGGGGGCTGTCCGTTCTCCATAGTACCTAACCTTTCGAGTCTCCGCGTCTTGTCTACCACATCACCTATCTCCCATTTCCATTTATAATACAATAATTCATCACTGCTATCTGATTTATTTAGGAAACATTTCTTTTGTGCTGTAGAAATGAGAATGAACGCGTGTGGGATCGAGGCGTGGATTGAATAAGGTTATTTGGACATGCGCACTTGGCGAGGGTGATGGTTCCCCTCCTAGCCCCCTTGTACCCTATTATTTCCTCGTCTGTGCAGGCAGGAGCCGTTGTTTGGAAACGCTCAATAAGTGCATGCTATTGGCGGACTTCCATAAAAAGTAGGGTAGGGAGGTAAGTTGTTGCAGGTTGAGTTGAGCGGTGTTCGCATAGCATTGGGTAAAAATAAAAACGAAACAGGTACTTATTAGAGCAGATACAATACGATTTATTAAAATAACTACAATATTTTTAAAATATGCATGGCACAGCATTTACTACACCTGTGAATAAAACAGTGCGCATTTGCACGAACACTTTTATATTTTTATAATAAACGCCTTAATTTTTATATATATTTATATTTATAAACTAGCTGTTCGCCCCGCGGCTCCGCCCGCTCTCAAGGGTATGAAAAGTAGATGTTGGCCGATTCTCAGACCTACTGAATACGCTCACAAAATTTCATGAGAATCGGTCTAGCCGTTTCGGAGGAGTATGGGAACGAAAACTGTGACACGAGAATTTTATATATAAGATTATACCTAAATGCGAAAATTACTCTGTTTGTCTGTCTGTCTGTCTGTCTGTCACGCTTGATATTTCTATCTATTCTATTCTATAGAGATATAATAAATATATACCTTGGGGACGGACATGACATGACTGTAAGCGCGGGTGGAGCTGTGTGGCGGAAACTTCATGAAACTTGGTATCACCAATCTGACCATGGGGTATGATAGAATAGACCATGGGGTATGATAGAATAGACCTTGGAGATGGATATAAGCTACCTTTTACCGCGGGAAAACTCCTCATTCTCACGGGAAAACTGGCAGCGCTAGTGGAAATGTTTGACTTTTTTTTAAGATATTTTGAAATCGGTTCAGTAGTTTTTGAGCTTATTCATCACAAACATACACACACACACACAAAAATGCAAATCTTTCTTTCTTCATTCAATATATATTAGCACTATTTAGCACATTTAGTATTATTGACATGGTTTTTGAACGAACTTGTGCGTTTTTTTTGTGAAACAAATAAATAGTTTAAACGAGTCAACGCTATACAAAGTTGCATCTTATATCTTTCTCTTTTTATTTTTTTAAATCATTCATTAGACGTATCTATCATCTATCACGCAGTTGTCAAACAAATGTCAATGTCAAGTCCGTACGTACACACGGGTGATTTCGCTTTTTTGTTTTGAGGAAAATTAATGTTTTTAAAATAAACATTACTGTGTTTTGACTATGAAGTGGTAGTAAAATTTCTGGCGATGTCGTTCTTAATCTTAATCTGGTTGATCGGGCTTTGTACAACGGGTGCTAGCGCGACCACGCACTGGCTAGTCACAGAGACTGGCCTCATTCAGCCGCGGGTATGATACGATAACAGCTTCCTGTTAACTTAAATTACCTAAAAAAAGCATTTAAAACTAGTTCAAAGCAAATAGAACTAAGTTTCATACGAGTTTTCTACGATAAATCCGTCGCCTGTAACCAATATGTTATCAGATAGCCTTTTGCAAGATGATCACAAAAGTATACTAAGTATTTATTTATTCTTTCTTTTATTATTTTCCAGGATGATTCTCCATTTGAAATGGCTCGTCCGTACGACCTACTCGCTTTTCTTAATCAGGATACTCGCTGGGATAACATAAGGAAGCTCTATAATGACCTGTCAAAACGTCAAGTAAACATAAACAATGTTTGGTTGGAGCTAGATGATGATACTAATATCAAGGCCTGGCTGTATAAAGAAAAAAATTGTAAGAAGACTGATTTGTTGAACCATTTGGATTGGTATGCATCTCGGTTGGAAGATGGTCTTTCAAGGCATATACCACAAGAGGAGTATCTACTTTATAATCCGTCTTTCGGTGAAGATGTTGATGTGCCAGACTGTAAAAAAATATCTTCGCTTACATTCAGCATGTTCGCTTTTGAGCATTTAGAGGTGGGTATTAAATGAATATTATATTGCTTACAACGTGTTTGTATTTAAGAGTCAGACTAAGTAGCAAGCTCTGTGAGACATGAAAAGTTTTTAGCTTGGCTTGCAGGGCATAATATATCTATGATGTATACTATAATAAAATTAAAGAATTGGCATGTCTGTACATTGATTTTTGAAAAACTGATTGTAAAGCCTGATCAAAGATATAAAAAACCTTGACATATTGCGGAATTTCAATTTTTTAGGGAAATTGTTGCCATAGACATAAAAATATACACATGGTGCCCCCAGAGAATGAAATTTTGCATGGTGGTATCTTATATCCCCGGTCAACATTTAGGACACTTTAAAAAAAAAACCGGCGTAGCCATGGGCGGACAGCTAGTCAAAAATAATATTCCTAAAAATAATCAAATATACATTTTGCAATGCTTGCAGTTCACACATTGTTTAACACTTTGTTAAAACTGTGTTAAAAATGCACATAAAATCATAAATTAATTCAAAATTTTTCAGGCTATGGTGAACCGCGAAAACCTCAGTGTTGTTGCAGAAATGTCGCTACCAGAACTCATTGCTCCATTGATGACAGTGGAACAGTTTGGGCACTGGGCGGCTACCACACTTCGTCGAAATAGCTCCTCCTGGCTGCATTACCATATGGCCTCTTTGTATTGGAGGGTGAGGGGGAATGCTCCCAAGTCATTGGAATGCAGTCGACGGGCTGTACATTATGCACCCAGGTAATATAATATAATAATATGATTTAATCTGGTCATTGAAATTCTTATTTCTACAATGAAATGATGGAAGAATTTATCACTTATAATTTTGATCATTTCTTCCAGGAATTGAGGTAGGTATCTAATGATATTTGTTTATAAAATACAAAAGATATATTTTCCATTTTATATAATTTAAATATTTTTCTATGGTGAAATTTTTTTTAAATTGGTGCCATAGTTTTTGAGTTTATTAATTACAAACACACACACACACAATAATACAAATCTTTCCTCTATATAATACGAGTATTAGTATGATTGTCACTGTCTTAAATTGTGAATTTTTCTTTTTTTTATTCACAGACAATACAAAGATGTAGCTCTGCTAAGCATGGGTACTGTCTTACACAGAGCCAGGAGGCCTGAAGACGCTATTGTAGTATTAAATGCAGCCATAGACCACAACCCACAGTGTATAGAAGCTCATTTCACACTGGGTCATGCATATGCAGTTATAGGTGATTTTAATAGTTCCTTGAAACACTATGAAGATACGCTTAAGCTCAATGCAGGGTATGAACAGGCTGTGAAGAATAGGCATGGCGTGCTCTGCGTCAAAGAGTTGGTGAAAAACATGAGGAATATTCAAAAGTAAGTAGGTAGTCTTAAGATATTTATTTTACATAAAAGTGCTAGAAGTGCTAGAAAACCTCTTACAAAAACTTGCATTATTTACTTTCATAAACATTTATTTTATACGCTAGGAAGCCTGTATTATAATAATATAAAAAAAGCAAAAATTATCTGACTTACCTACTGGAAGAAATATTTTTAAACTAGGTATATTTTGTTTCTTTAAAATAAAATTGTGTTCGGCCAATCGTGGGCCAATCAATATATCTTTTTACAGTATTTATAATTTTTTAGGAAAGTAAATAGGCTTAAAACTGAACTGGCTGAATATTCAAAAAAAGAATCCCTGTGGCTGAAAACTCAAGCTGCTTTCTTGAGAACTATGAAGCATAATGAAGAATTTGGTAAGAATTAAGATTTAGACAAATTCATTTGAAAAAAAACCGTGCATTAAAAATACCAATCCTTATGTTCCAGATTTCAGGAATGTAGAGAAAATAGTCGCTAAAATGTCAGAAATAATGAATCTCAACATAAAGGATCTTAAAAAGGAGGGAGACAAGAATTCTTTGATACAATATTTCTTAGACGGGCCTTTGTACAATGAGAAATGGTTTGAAGAAAAAGGCCTTTTGGCCGTAGACGCTGCTTACAGTATCCACAGACTGATAAAACACATAGCTAAACATGCCAATATGGCGGCCAAGTTTGTGATGCACCATGAAATGGTAAAGGTGTCTGGTGATGATAAAATAAAGATGGAGATTGGACCGCAGCCAGTGCTGCCTGAATTAGGTAGACGAGATTGGTTGTGTATGTAGATGATTTTTTGTTTTTTTATTTTTTTTATTCCTTTTTATGTAAAGAACTTTTCTCCCTTTCACCCGGTAAATGCGCCTAACAGTTAACATTATATCACGATCCTTCTGATGCCACTGCTATTGCCACTCGCGCTGCCCAAAATGGCGGATTTTTTTCTTCGGAAGTGAAATAAGCGCAAACCGTGCGGGTCTAATGTTCTTTTTATGTATTCGACGTCTTTTTAAAACGTTTATTACGTGTATTCGACTTTTTTTGCTAAAAGACAACGCGGCCGCTGTAATTATTTGGGCGTCTGGCATTGCCGAAACTTGATAGCGAAGTGAGTGTTAGGGCAGTGTGTAAACACAAAACTCCTCTCGATCCTGCTGCAGCAGTGTTTAAGGAGTTATCGCTGGCAGCGCGAGGGGCAGTGGCAGGAGCTGAATGTAAATGTAGTAATACAAATAGCTAAGAATGGCCACACCAATCGTGCAGCGATTGGTCGAATAATCACCGGAGGTTAAAATTATTGGGTGGAAGGAAAAATAGTGTTGCCAGCATTGTTATTTGATTCTGATTAGCGCAAAATTGTAAACGAAAGATTCTGTGTTGCTTTACATATAATCTGTATAATCGACCATTTTATTATTATTTTTAGATATTATATATCATTTTTTCACTATTTTATTTTTAGCTAAAAATACAGATGGGACGAAAACGGAACCTCAACCTAACGAGAAGGTCCACAGCAAGTCCGATGATGACACTTTCGAATTTGAGCTGGGAGTTCCTTTGTGAGTTGTTTTTCTATTTGTTTCATCCTCCTAAAACAGAACTTATGTGCGGAAACTGGTGAATCGGACCGACACTCACTGAGAAAGTCAGAGAGAGAGAGATAGAAATAGAATAAATAGGTAAAAGTTATATTTGCATGTAGAATTGTCTTGATTAAAGATGTTATAGATTTTTTAAAATAAAAATGGCATCTAAATTACTTAAATTCTTATTTTTGATGTCAAAAAATACTTTTTAAGGGAATTTAAAGAGAATACAAACCTTTGATGTCACATTCTCCATTGAGCGATTTTGTACTATTTTTACTTTGATTTGTAATAGATAATCCAAAATACTCATAGTACAAAATAGCTCTAGGCTAGCTTGTATACGGGTGATTGATTATACTACGTTTATTTCCTGTACGATGTAATTATTTTTAAGACGTCAACATCCCTTTTAGAATTTATAGAAAATTAGAACGCTTTCGCTTAATGATACTATCGAACTATAAATTAACTCTTTATAGGGCAAAACAACATTACAAAATGCGTTCGTTTTCGACTTTATGTTGAGGATATAAGGTTAAAATTAAGGTGACAATATAGTGGCCACTGCCTTGTAAAGGTTTAACAGAGTTGGCTTCTATAATTGCATCCCATCTTCAAAATGACCAACTGGATTTTCGAAATATGTTTTACTCAACGAGTAATCGTGTTGTTTAAAGCCTGACCAAAGAAATAAAAAACCTGCTCTGGGGGCGCCACGTGTATATTTTTACGACTATGGCAACAATTTTCCTTTTAAAATTAGTTCCATTGAAATTCCGCAATATAGCGAAGTTTTTTATTTCTCTGGTCGGGCCTTACCGTATGGCTGCGCCACTCAGCGTCAGGTAGCCTCTTAAAGCACTTAGCACGGTAATTGATTTTGAACTGACTTAACTAAGTGATATAACATCTAAAAGTTAAAAAAATATATTTGAACTCTTTGAAACACAGATACCCGTCAACGATGAAAGTGAGTCGCAACACGGCAGAGTTTGACCGCGACCCCGAGTGGCCCGGCGACCGCGCGTGCCGGGAGCGCGGCGCCACTCCGGAGGAACACAACATGGAGGCCATTCACCCCGTGTTCCTGCCCTTCGAGAACAAGGGCCTCAGGTCAGTTTGTCTTAGCCATGGCACAGGTCGGACACTCCATACAGCAAACGCGTTTTGACAACCTACTGATTTTTGAATAACAACTGAATATCAATTACAATCGCGTATCGCGCGACGCGGACGCACACATTTAAACCGACGACTGCGGCACGTTTGTATGAAGATAACCTACTGGTTTTACTGTGATGTAACACTTTGGTTTAACTTGTAAAGGTTGGCGGGTTATGTTGCAGGCTGAAAGGTCTCCTGACGGATAGGATCGGCGTGGGGCTCCACACAGAACACGAGTTGCCGTGGCACCCCCCCAACTGCCCCGCGGGGAAGGAAGCCGCCGCCGTGCACAAGAAAGCACACAAGTAACATTTATATACCTAAATGCTTTAAACCTTTACCTGGTAGTAGCTCTTATTTATAAACGTTGAATATGTCTGTCCCCTTCCAACACTTGAACGTTTATTTATAGTTGTTTAGTATCTCGGAAAGGGACAGAACATTGTTTAGGTTTTATGAATGAGGTACTACGAGTGGTGAGTATTACCAGGGGGGTTTCACTCGAATGAATAGGTATGACGGGCGAAATATCGCCCCGGCCGATGAAAGGCAGGGCTACATCAGTACGCGAACAGTCGCCGGGCGCGCGTGACGCGTCGTTATTACGCGCCGCTCCGCTCGCTCAAATTACGAAAATGACTTCACAACAATACGTGTTGTGTTTATGGATGCAAAAATAAAAGGAAAAGGACTGGGTCGGATGTGTCTTTTTTTAGATCTCTTTTCTTGTCCTCATAATTTTCTCTGACAAACCTACAGTAACATTATGACGTATTTTCATAAACTAAAGTACTTACCTACCTACCGACGAGTAAATATAGTTTGCAAACATTATAATACGAGTAATACTATTGCTAAGTAAATAGTAGTAGCATTGGTTTATTTGAACCATCATTTGTTTGAGTAAAAGGTTACCTTATAGGTTAATAAATTAGATGTTTTATTTTCTCAAAGATGACAGCCCTAAAGGTGTTAGTAGAGTGGCACAAGAGTTGGCGCAACGCGAGAGAAAGAGATGCAGCAACTTCGTCTTTTCGCCTAGCGCCGTGCGATCTGAATTGCACTTTATTGTAACGGAGATAGGGTTGCAATTTATTTGAATTATGTCGCCTAGTGGAGCTTCTGTAGGGACTACTATTTGGTATTCTGTGGTATTACCTAGAATTGTTTTCGCCAAAAAAATATATATTTATACTCTATGGTTTTCGCTTATCAATTTTTTCTAATATTAGTGCCTAAAGTCGTACTAATATAGGTATTAAAGTGACATAATGACTTTGAAAATAATATTTTTAGCTAGCCAGTTAACTCGGCCCCGTATAGCAAAAGGGCTAGGATTTTAACTGAAAGTTTAGACTTACGGTTTACGTTTTGTATCCAAATATTAGATTTGGATACAAAACGTATGACCGTTTAATTGGTTTAATTACTCGTACCATGTTACAGGCTACAAATGCCACCGGACGTGATGCAATCGGATTACTTACACCTGCTGATGCTGGGGTACGTCGGCGACGGCGACCCGGAACAAGCCGCCCACATGTCATATGCGGAGATGGGCCAGAGGATCTACACCACTATGCATGCGGTAATAGAGACTATTATTACTTACACCTGCTGATGCTGGGGTACGTCGGCGACGGCGACCCGGAACAAGCCGCCCACATGTCATATGCGGAGATGGGCCAGAGGATCTACACCACTATGCATGCGGTAATAGAGACTATTATTACTTACACCTGCTGATGCTGGGGTACGTCGGCGACGGCGACCCGGAACAAGCCGCCCACATGTCATATGCGGAGATGGGCCAGAGGATCTACACCACTATGCATGCGGTAATAGAGACTATTATTACTTACACCTGCTGATGCTGGGGTACGTCGGCGACGGCGACCCGGAACAAGCCGCCCACATGTCATATGCGGAGATGGGCCAGAGGATCTACACCACTATGCATGCGGTAATAGAGACTATTATTACTTACACCTGCTGATGCTGGGGTACGTCGGCGACGGCGACCCGGAACAAGCCGCCCACATGTCATATGCGGAGATGGGCCAGAGGATCTACACCACTATGCATGCGGTAATAGAGACTATTATTACTTACACCTGCTGATGCTGGGGTACGTCGGCGACGGCGACCCGGAACAAGCCGCCCACATGTCATATGCGGAGATGGGCCAGAGGATCTACACCACTATGCATGCGGTAATAGAGACTATTATTACTTACACCTGCTGATGCTGGGGTACGTCGGCGACGGCGACCCGGAACAAGCCGCCCACATGTCATATGCGGAGATGGGCCAGAGGATCTACACCACTATGCATGCGGTAATAGAGACTATTATTACTTACACCTGCTGATGCTGGGGTACGTCGGCGACGGCGACCCGGAACAAGCCGCCCACATGTCATATGCGGAGATGGGCCAGAGGATCTACACCACTATGCATGCGGTAATAGAGACTATTATTACTTACACCTGCTGATGCTGGGGTACGTCGGCGACGGCGACCCGGAACAAGCCGCCCACATGTCATATGCGGAGATGGGCCAGAGGATCTACACCACTATGCATGCGGTAATAGAGACTATTATTACTTACACCTGCTGATGCTGGGGTACGTCGGCGACGGCGACCCGGAACAAGCCGCCCACATGTCATATGCGGAGATGGGCCAGAGGATCTACACCACTATGCATGCGGTAATAGAGACTATTATTACTTACACCTGCTGATGCTGGGCTACGTCGGCGACGGCGACCCGGAACAAGCCGCCCACATGTCATATGCGGAGATGGGCCAGAGGATCTACACCACTATGCATGCGGTAATAGAGACTATTATTACTTACACCTGCTGATGCTAGGTTACGTCGGCGACGGCGACCCGGAACAAGCCGCCCACATGTCATATAACAGTTTATGGACTTTAAGGTTTATTTTACATTTTTACAAGGTTTATTTTTTATTTTACAAGAAAAGATTGATTGGTTGTTTGATGGATTTTTTGATTATAATAAATAATAAATATGCGGGGCATCTCACACACGGCCATCTGACCCCATCCTAGGCAGAGCCTGTACTATGGGTGTCAGACAGCTGATATACATACATATATAAATATACAACATCCAGACACAAGGCAAACACAAGTGCTCATCACACGAATGTTTGCCCTGGGCGGGGTTCGAACCCGCGACCTTGTGCTTCGTAGGCAGACGTACTACCAACTAGGTTACGAAGCAGTCATCAGTCGATTGTTTGATTGATTACGTGATTATTATTATTAAGAACATAAAAAATTAAAGATTGTGTATGAGAGCCTCGTCGTCGAAAAGTGATTTGTTATATCTTACTTCGAATAAACATTTTTAAATTTTTGAATTTTAATAATAGTAATAATAATAAATGTATTTATTCAGACAACATACAGTCCATTATTGTTAGTGTTTCTTAACCTATGTTAGTTACAAAATTAAAAATTATGATTACATTACCTATTTAATAAGTAGTCCCACCCAGTGTTTCAGAAACTAAATTAAAAATTATAATTACATTACCTATTTAATAAGTAGTCCCACCCAGTGTTTCAGAATGGGACAGTCCACCTTGTCAGCAATGACCGTCAGGACGCGGCTTGAATTTTGAATTTGAATTTGGAGTGTTGTTTCCAGAACACCGCTCCCAAGTGGCTGGTGTACACCCTGGCGTCGCTGTACTGGCGCGCGCGGGGCTCGCGGGCCAACGCGCTCAGCTGCCTCATCGCCGCACACAAGATCGTGCGGCCCAAGTACAAGGTAACACTCACACGTCACTTTTTTTTTAAATTGACCTATGCTTGTGTCGAAAACGTACGACCAATCAAGCTTCATCGGCCTTGCGGGTAGAGTCTTCCGCTTTTGGATTAGTCTTCCGCTTTTGGGGTAGTCTTCCGCTCCCCCGCAAGTCCGGTGAAGCTTGATCTGCCGTACCTTTTCGACTCAAGCATAGGCCAATTAAAAAAAAAACAACGGCCTAGCGCGTTGATACTGAAAAACATCGTGAAGGAGACGACGCCTGAAGGTAAAAACGCTCGTACCCTTCAGGTAAAAACGCCCGTACCCGCCGGCGGGGGCGCGGCCAAATGCAAAATAAAATTGATAATGAGAGAAGGATCAGGCGTTGTCTCCTTTACGATGTCTTCCAATATCAACGCGCTAGGCCGTGGTCCGAGGCTCCCTTGAGCCGCCCCTAGACGCGCTGGTACATGACTACTTTAGGGTAGTCTTCCGCTCCCCCGCAAATCCGGTCAAGATTGATCGGTCGTACTTTTTCGACTCAAGCATAAGTCAATTAAAAAAAAAGCCTGAGGGGCTCCGTCTATGATTCTTAGTTTTGATTTTGATGCTCACATGTCGTATTATGTCACATAAAAATACTCTGTAACTACAACAATTACATTCTCAACAAAATCCAGTATAGTTTAGCTCATATGAATAATAAAATATGGAATATATAAGATGGATCCTGAAAGCATAACACTCCCTTTTTTGCAGCCGCGTGTAAATAAAAGGGGCTTCTTCAAAATTTTAAAATTCATATCGCTTCTTAACTAACTATAGATTTTTTTGTAATAACTATATTGGTGGTTGTTTGGGTAAAATCACCACCCACACGCTTTCTATAGATGCTAATCATTAATGGACTATTTGAGGAAGATGTGTAATCTACTAATAACAACCTTATTGTCTCTCATTACGGTCGTATTTCAGTGCAGTAACCTAGCGTTTTGGAATTATTTTAAGAATATTATAGTCGTCTTTTCATTCTACACTGCATTACCACTTTTATAGCGTTCATATTAATTTTAAAACCAGTTTTAAATCAACGGTTGTTCTTTTCGACAGGACGTGGTTTTGACGTCACTGTCTTCAGTATACCTGGAGATGGGACTGTATGATGAAGCTATGGCGTACGCTGAGGAGGCGTACAAACTTAGTCCTTATGAGGTAAGCTTTTAGACTTAGAATAACTGACTATAATTAGTGTTCCTCAGAAACTGGACTGATTGTTTTTAAATTGAATTTATACAGTAATCCTTTATGTTTATCGTATGAAATTGATATATTTTGGTATCTTAATTGAAATAATGCTTAAAATAAATATTAATTACATAAAATTTTGGTTCTCTACACTACAGAGCTTTATTCCGTTAGAAATCACGTTATATTTTGATTGAAATAATTTTATGTTGTATGTAATATTGTTCTGCTGGATGCGGGCAGCGCAGAACCGATCGTTTTGGAAATCGTTGGGGGAGGCCTTTGTCCAGCAGTGGACGTCAATTACAGGCTAAATGATGAGATGATGACTGTTTGTTTAAGGCTTTCGCGCTTAGTAGTACACACCTATTTAAAATTATCGCGTAAAGACCCGTAAATATACAAAATAATGAGATGATGAATGTTTCAGCCGGCGGTGAACTTCCTGCTGTACCAGGTGCACATGAGTCAGCAGCAGCGTCTCGCGCAGATGTTCCACCTCAAGCAGGCGCTGCGCGTGGAGCCCCACCACCGCCGGGGCGCCGCCGCCACGCTACTGCGCGCCTGGGCCTGCCACCTCAAACAACACAAGCACCACGCCTTCGGTAACTAACCGCCGCCACGCTACTGCGCGCCTGGGCCTGCCACCTCAAACAACACAAGCACCACGCCTTCGGTAACTAACCGCCGCCACGCTACTGCGCGCCTGGGCCTGCCACCTCAAACAACACAAGCACCACGCCTTCGGTAACTAACCGCCGCCACGCTACTGCGCGCCTGCCACCTCAAACAACACAAGCACCACGCCTTCGGTAACTAACCGCCGCCACGCTACTGCGCGCCTGGGCCTGCCACCTCAAACAACACAAGCACCACGCCTTCGGTAACTAACCGCCGCCACGCTACTGCGCGCCTGGGCCTGCCACCTCAAACAACACAAGCACCACGCCTTCGGTAACTAACCGCCGCCACGCTACTGCGCGCCTGCCACCTCAAACAACACAAGCACCACGCCTTCGGTAACTAACCGCCGCCACGCTACTGCGCGCCTGCCACCTCAAACAACACAAGCACCACGCCTTCGGTAACTAACCGCCGCCACGCTACTGCGCGCCTGCCACCTCAAACAACACAAGCACCACGCCTTCGGTAACTAACCGCCGCCACGCTACTGCGCGCCTGCCACCTCAAACAACACAAGCACCACGCCTTCGGTAACTAACCGCCGCCACGCTACTGCGCGCCTGCCACCTCAAACAACACAAGCACCACGCCTTCGGTAACTAACCGCCGCCACGCTACTGCGCGCCTGCCACCTCAAACAACACAAGCACCACGCCTTCGGTAACTAACCGCCGCCACGCTACTGCGCGCCTGCCACCTCAAACAACACAAGCACCACGCCTTCGGTAACTAACCGCCGCCACGCTACTGCGCGCCTGCCACCTCAAACAACACAAGCACCACGCCTTCGGTAACTAACCGCCGCCACGCTACTGCGCGCCTGCCACCTCAAACAACACAAGCACCACGCCTTCGGTAACTAACCGCCGCCACGCTACTGCGCGCCTGGGCCTGCCACCTCAAACAACACAAGCACCACGCCTTCGGTAACTAACCGCCGCCACGCTACTGCGCGCCTGCCACCTCAAACAACACAAGCACCACGCCTTCGGTAACTAACCGCCGCCACGCTACTGCGCGCCTGGGCCTGCCACCTCAAACAACACAAGCACCACGCCTTGGGTACACACACTCCCCCTCCCGACACCCCGCCACACCGCCCGCTTATGTTTAAGATTTGGGGAGGAGAGGGAAAGGCCAAAAATATAATATGCTTGCAAAAATATCGAAATATACTCATTTACGACAATTTCGTAAATTTCGTTCTGTTTGACAGTGAAAACAGTATGATGATTATGATTTGGATGGAGAGGGAAGGGCACCAAGTACCCAAGACCACTGCGACCCATAATGGATCTATTGTAGTCGGCCCTCATAGGCTATATAGCCTCTTCCAAACCGACCGCTTTGAAGAAGCTGACGGTTTTGGTGGGATTTAGGCTTCGGGCTTCATGGGGGGCAAGCTTGTGCGCTCCCAGTACCCGACTCCTCTTATTGACGAGAGCGTCGCACTCACAGAGAATGTGAAGTGGGGTTTCCTCTTCGTCTGCACAGAATCTACAGTAAGGGTTTTCTGATAAGCCCATCCTGTTCATGTGCTTATTGAGTTTACAATGCCCAGTGAGGGCCCTAATGAGTATACGAATGCTCAACCGGTCGAGTTTTAGTATCTCGGTTCTTGATTTGGGTAGGAACCCCGGAATGAGTAATTTTGAGTGTGCAAGGCCAGCAGATTTGAGCCAGGTGTTGTGTGCTTGGTGCCTTTCCCAGGCCAACAGTTGGCGCCTCGAGCCGGATTTCGGCACCCCAAGCATGGGCTCCGGCCCAGTAGGTCGGGCACCGGATCCTTGCCTTGCCAGCTCGTCTGCTGCCTCGTTCCCCCCGATTCCCGAGTGTCCAGGCACCCAGCCCAGGCACACTGAGTTAGTGCTGCCCAGCTTATTTAGGGCAACAATGCATTCCAGGGTAAGTCTGGATGCCACTTCATAGGAAATCAGTGCTTTTAATGCGGCCTGACTATCCGAGAGTATGAGGATCCTTTTGCCGGTAAATTCCAGGTTGAGATGCACGCAGTCAATTATTGCGTACATCTCGGCCTGGAAGACCGTGGCAAAGGGACCGAGGCAAGTGAACTTGCTGAGCTTAGGCTTTTTGCAAAATACGCCTGAGCCAGCCAGTCCTTCCCTTCTGGAGCCATCTGTAAACCAGACTAGCTCTGCTTTCCTGAACACGGTCGGAATTTCATTCCGCCAGTCATCCCTGTCGGGTATAATAACTTCAAACGATCTGTTGAAGTTAAGTGTAGTGATCATGACATCTGAGGGCATGGCCATGATAGGGTTTTTAATTAGGTCATCGGCTAATTTCCTCATTGTATTTGAGCGCCATCTCATTTTCCCCGCCTCCAGCGACCGGAGCATAGCCGTTTTTGCCTCCTTTTGGATATGAATGAATAGCGGCGCCAATCCGAGGACCGCTTCCATAGCCAGTGTAGGCGTGGATGAGATGGCACCAGTAATCATCAAGCAGGCAAGTCTCTGAAGACTGTTTAGGGAAGCAATATAGCTTCCCATGGTTGTCTTCTTAAACCACGCTATGCAACCATACACGACCATTGGTCTAACTATTGCAGTGTATAGCCATAGGGCATAGCGCGGCTTTAGGCCCCACCTGGTGCCCACCAGGCGGCAACATGCGCCCATTGCTGACTTTGCCTTCTTGATCACATTTTCGATGTGTGTGTTCCATATGAGCTTGCTATCGAAGTATACACCAAGATATTTAGCCCCATATGAGAAGTGTAGAGTTCTGTTGAAGAGGGTCGGAGGCCAGAGTGACTCTAGCTTCCTTCTCCTTGTAAACGGAACTATAACAGTTTTGCTGGCATTCACTGAGAGTTTGCTTCTCCCACACCAGCGTTCTACCGTCCTGAGAGCTGTTTGCATAAGACTTGAGACTGTATCAGGGTTTTTGCCAACGATCGCTATAACTAGGTCGTCAGCGTAGCCCTGAGTGTACAAGTCTGCCGAATTGAGTTCATCAATTAGGCAATCGACTACAATAGACCATAGCAGGGGAGACAAGACTCCACCCTGCGGACAGCCTTTTCTCACTCTCACATCGAGAGAGGAGTCAAAAAGAGTTATTCGGACTGTCCTTGTAGTCAGCATAGACTCTACCCATGCGAGGGTAGTTTCGTCGATATTTCTATCTCTCATACATTTTAGTATAATATCAGTTGAGGTGTTATCAAAAGCACCCTCAATATCAAGAAAGGCACAGAGGGCAATTTCTTTGTCATCTAATGCCCGTTCCAACCGATCAGTGAGTTCAGCCAAGGCTGTTTCGGTTGACTTGCCTTTTTGGTAGGCATGTTGCCTTACATGCAGGGGTATAGTTTTAAGATAGTTCTCCCTGATGTGTAGATTTATAGTCTTTTCCATCGTTTTTAAGGTAAAAACGGTTAGACTGATTGCTCTAAGGTACTTCGGGTCGGTTTTGTCTCTGTCTCCACTCTTGGGGATAAACGTTACTCGAACCCTAGTCCATTGCAGTGGAACATATCCCCAGGCCAGACTGGCTCTGAAAATTTTCACTGCAATCGGTAGGATGACATCTTTGCCCTGCTGTAGCAGTGCAGGGAAGATGTCATCCTCCCCCCCGGATTTGTAGGGCTGGAAGGTATCAATGGCCCATTTAACCCTGTGGGGCTTTATTATGGACGAAGCCCTTCTCCAGTCCTCAACGGAGGGCCTGGATTTCTTAATTTCCAACGCGGGGGGGTCATTTTCTCTAATGACTTCCGAGTCGGGGAAGTGCACACTGGCTAGGAGTTCTAGAGTTTCCTGGGCCGAGTGTGTGAAGGTCCCATCTGGTCTTTTTAATAGACCGATGTATGACGAAGGTGTTTTTGACAATATCTTGTAGATTTTAGCCATGTGAGGTGTGCTTTTAATCGTCTCACAGAAGCTTTTCCAAGACCGTCTTTTCGCCTTCCTAAGTTCTTTATTGAAGCCCGTGAGGGCAGAGCTGTAGGCATCCCAGTTCCCATTTCCCTTTGCCTTATTGAAAAGGGATCGGGCTTTTTGCCTAAGCTTAGTTAATTTGTTGTTCCACCACGGTATGTTCCTGTTCGTAACTTTAGTGGTGGGTGGACAGTTCTCTTCATAGGCTGTTAGTAGCCCAGCTGAGAGCCGCTCCGCGGCGTATTCAAGTTGGTCTATTGACTTGACTGATTTTATCGTCCCTAATTCCTGTTTAAGGGTTTCCCTGAAACCCTTCCAATCTGTCTTTTTAGGGTTGCGATAGGATTCGACATTTTTGAAGATTGTGGTATGAATGTCGAATCTAATGTATCTGTGATCAGATAGCGAAGCGTCGTTGGACACTCTCCACCCCGAGACGTTATTCGCAAGGTGCAGGGAGCAGAATGTCATATCAAGTACTTCCCGGCGGGCTCTTGTCACAAAAGTTGGAACTGATCCCACATTAAGGACAGTCCCTTGGTGAAAACAGTAACAAAATCAGCTGTAAAATTACTGGGATATACAATTAATAAGCTAATGTAGCTCTCTTTCTGGAGGCAAGTTTGTGCGCTCCCAGCACCCGGCGACTCTTATTGACGAGAGAATCACATACACAGTGGATGTAGATTGGAGTTTCCTCTTGATCTGCATAGTATCTACAGCAAGGATGCTCCCAACTAAAGCACTGGGTGGTCACTCCATACAGAAAACGCATTTTGACAACCTACATCTTTTTCAATAACAACTGAATATCAACTACAAGTCAATAGCGCTAGGCGCTATGTAAAACACCTCCGAACACCCCTGGCAGAGTCTCGTGGCGCCTGCGGGGTGCGGGGCGTGGGGCGCTATATCGGGCGGGGAACTCATTTTGGCGCGGGGGGGCGAGTGTCCTTTCTGTACGGGTTAGTACTATTATTTTCTTCTGTGACTATAGGCTTCTTGCTCGATCGCCACACAGGTAATGTGCGATCCATATTAAAGTGGCTCTAATGGCATCCCCTTTTTGGTGTTACAGAGTTGAGCGATGGTGACGTGTGCACAGAGGTGCAGCCAGGCGTGAGCATGGTGTGTAACAAGGGGAACGATAACTGCCACGTGGCCAACATACAGTGCTTCACACACAGCGAGAAAGGTAAGGGCATTACGGGACAGCTCCTGGAACTAACTTCATACTGTGTAAAGCCTGACCAAAAATAAATAAATAAATAAAATAAAAATTGTGTTTATTTCACTCCACAAACTAACAAACAAAGGATCAATCAATATATTGTTACGAACTTGCTAGAACGTTCGAGAGATCGCTACTCAAATTCGATATAAGTACATCTATACGACTATAAAGGATGGGAAATTCCAATTGCGTCAACAGAGGGCTCACGGTGCAAACGAAGATGGACTTTCTGTCAACGCCGCAAGGCACAAAATCACCTAAGCAAGCCACTTGTTTACTCGAATTTGGTGACCTCGCGCGCCCATTGTTCTGTGACAAGTATTGTAACAATATGCAACTCTAATTTTGCAAAATTGTTTGTGGGGCATCTGGAGCCTAAACTAAGCCGGGGCCTGTATCTTAGGACTCCAGGTCCCCCTCTCAGTCACCAGTACAGTGCAAATAAAATTATTTCAGAAAAAAAAATAGAATTTTACTACCATGTTACACACATAGGTAGTAAAATTCTATTTTTCTTTTTCCTGAAATAATACCTTACAAGGTGTGTGAATGAATGTGTGATAGTGCGTGAGTAAAATAAGAAGCCTGCTCTGGGGGCGCCACGTGTATATTTTTACGACTATGGCAACAATTTCCCTTATAAAATTAGTTCCATTGAAATTCCGCAACATGGCGAGGCTTCTTATTTCTTTGGTCGGGCTTTAGCATCTTTTTAAACTAACATTACATACAAAGGGTTTCCATCGCGATATACCAATTAATGTGCATTTAGTAACACAGTACGTAACGCATGAGAAGCTCGAGAAGCTGTCAAACGCGACTAATATTAAAAAACGCAAAAGTTTGTGAGTATGGATGGATGTATGTTTGTTACTCTTTCACACAAAAACTACTGAATGGATTTTAATACATAAGCTACTTTTTACCGCGGGTAATTCTTTTTTTCTATCGAGAAAAATTAAAATAACTCATGTTTCTGGTTCAGATGGGCCTTAGTATGATTCCTTGACAGTCTTGTGAATCAATTTCAAAATGATAAGTATAATAATTGCGGATGCAGCAACCATAGGAAAATGTTCAACTGACAACCTGTTCCCCTTAGATTGAATTTGAGAAAATCAAATGTGTTCTTGTTTACGTTTAAATGGATTGTTCCAGAAAGCACAAACACATACGTGCGGCTAGTTGAGCTGGACTCGGAGTCCGCCCGGCCGGGCTTCGCGGACGACGAGGCGTTCGTGAGCTTCATACAGAACATGCCCTTAGAGCGAGCAGACAAGCAGGCACACGCACACAACCTGCACACCATGCTGCAGTCGCTGCACCAGCTCAAGGGCTGCGGCAGGAGGGGGTGCGCTAGTGAGTTCATTACCTTCATACACAACATGCCCCTGGAGCGCGCAGACAAGCAGACAAGCAGGCACACGCACACAACCTGCACACCATGCTGCAGTCGCTGCACCAGCTCAAGGGCTGCGGCAGGAGGGGGTGCGCTAGTGAGTTCATTACCTTCATACACAACATGCCCTTGGAGCGCGCAGACAAGCAGACAAGCAGACAAGCAGGCACACGCACACAACCTGCACACCATGCTGCAGTCGCTGCACCAGCTCAAGGGCTGCGGCAGGAGGGGGTGCGCTAGTGAGTTCATTACCTTCATACACAACATGCCCCTGGAGCGCGCAGACAAGCAGACAAGCAGGCACACGCACACAACCTGCACACCATGCTGCAGTCGCTGCACCAGCTCAAGGGCTGCGGCAGGAGGGGGTGCGCTAGTGAGTTCATTACCTTCATACACAACATGCCCCTGGAGCGCGCAGACAAGCAGACAAGCAGGCACACGCACACAACCTGCACACCATGCTGCAGTCGCTGCACCAGCTCAAGGGCTGCGGCAGGAGGGGGTGCGCTAGTGAGTTCATTACCTTCATACACAACATGCCCCTGGAGCGCGCAGACAAGCAGACAAGCAGGCACACGCACACAACCTGCACACCATGCTGCAGTCGCTGCACCAGCTCAAGGGCTGCGGCAGGAGGGGGTGCGCTAGTGAGTTCATTACCTTCATACACAACATGCCCTTGGAGCGCGCAGACAAGCAGACAAGCAGACAAGCAGGCACACGCACACAACCTGCACACCATGCTGCAGTCGCTGCACCAGCTCAAGGGCTGCGGCAGGAGGGGGTGCGCTAGTGAGTTCATTACCTTCATACACAACATGCCCCTGGAGCGCGCAGACAAGCAGACAAGCAGACAAGCAGGCACACGCACACAACCTGCACACCATGCTGCAGTCGCTGCACCAGCTCAAGGGCTGCGGCAGGAGGGGGTGCGCTAGTGAGTTCATTACCTTCATACACAACATGCCCCTGGAGCGCGCAGACAAGCAGACAAGCAGGCACACGCACACAACCTGCACACCATGCTGCAGTCGCTGCACCAGCTCAAGGGCTGCGGCAGGAGGGGGTGCGCTAGTGAGTTCATTACCTTCATACACAACATGCCCCTGGAGCGCGCAGACAAGCAGACAAGCAGGCACACGCACACAACCTGCACACCATGCTGCAGTCGCTGCACCAGCTCAAGGGCTGCGGCAGGAGGGGGTGCGCTAGTGAGTTCATTACCTTCATACACAACATGCCCCTGGAGCGCGCAGACAAGCAGACAAGCAGACAAGCAGGCACACGCACACAACCTGCACACCATGCTGCAGTCGCTGCACCAGCTCAAGGGCTGCGGCAGGAGGGGGTGCGCTAGTGAGTTCATTACCTTCATACACAACATGCCCCTGGAGCGCGCAGACAAGCAGACAAGCAGACAAGCAGGCACACGCACACAACCTGCACACCAACCTGAAATGCCACGGATCCTATTTTTTTTTTCATTCCAAAAAACTATCTACATTTCTACAGACGTCTGGAGCAACCAGCTAGTAAATACAGCATGCCAACAGGAATGGGCTTTAGACAGCCTGTGAAGATCAGGCGTCAGTGGCTATTGGAGTGTAGGTGTGGTATGGTTCCCCAGAAAATGGACCATCTCATTAGCTGCCCATCTTGTCCTGTCACCTGCACGCGAGAGGACTTGATGAAGGCTACTGACGACGACGGACAGACAGTATTCTTCGATGCGTTGAGACGTGTTTTTAGTAAAATAAAATAATAATTTTCTGCAAAATTGTGACCTAGTCCGACATTAAGCGGAAACGTTTTATCTGTGTCACCTGATGTTGAGTGTTTAACGATGTCAAGTGTATCCATTTGAGAGCTAATTTTAATAAAAATGGACAGTAGTCCCTTTAACCGTAGTGGGCTAACGCGCCGCAGCCCGCCTCCGACGCCTGCGCCCAAGCCCACCCCGCCGCCCGCGCCCCCGCAAGAGGAAGACGATGCTCCCGAAGTGGCGTCCACGTCCGAGCTTCAAACCTGGATGAAGACTATTGAGCACTGCCTGAATGAGGTATGCGTCATCGCCTGTGAAGGAAAACTGAATTCCGACCAAAGATTACGAATAAATAATTATTGTCGTAAAGTAAGTCATGGCACATCACAAATGGCGATTCAATACCAGGCTCTCAAACAAAAAGCTATTCAGTCCCACTACAACCTGCAGGCGCTCAAAGAAAAACAAGACCTCTCACAGCAACTCAATGACCTCAAAAAGACTATACAAGAGACCACAAAACCTGTCTCGGGATCATTCTCTTTTGCTGACATGGTTAAGAAAGGCACCAATAATTTTGTCCAACCAAATCCACTAAGCTCTATTGTAATATATCCCACTGATAAACTTAAGTCAAGTGAGGAGACAAAATCCCTAGTCCAAAAGATAATTAGACCTGAAGAAATGAAATTGCACGTGAGAGGGTTGCGCAAGGTGAAAAATGGCGGTGTTATTATAAGCACTGATTGTAAGGACGACATACAAAAACTCAAGCAATCAGAGCAACTGACTAGCTCGGGCCTTACTGTGGACGATTCCCCTAGAAGAAAGCCTAGGATTATAATTATAGGAGTGCCTACGTCGATGCAAGAATCAGATGTCTTTAACTGTATATTCAATCAGAACTTAGCCGACCGGTTGGAAGAAATGTCGCTAGAAAACTTTTTATCCTGCATCAAGCTTAGCCACAAGTCAGGGAAGAGGGATTCAGCGACTTGCAATTATGTGATTGAAGTGACAGCACAAATAAGAAAAGCCCTAATGACGAATGAAAGGGTATTCGTGAACTGGTCGTCGTGCCCCGTCCGGGATTTCACCTTGGTGACGCGGTGTTTCAAGTGCCAGCAGTATGGTCATGCGGCAAAGTTCTGCCGGCAGGATACTAGCACCTGCGGCCATTGCGGCGAAGTAGGACACACAATAAAAGAATGCACTAAAAATGCCGAGCCGCCAAAATGTGCCACATGTAAGCACTACAAGAAGCCGTGCGATCATAAAACTGGCGATGCTGAGTGTCCGGCTAAAATTCTTGCAGAGAAAAGGTTTATTAATACAATTGATTATGAAGGTGCCTAAAAGCGTCATTTTTAGTGGTATTTCAAACATTTTAATTTTATTAAATTTTATGAGTGAGGAAATATATTTCTCTGACCTAGATAAACTCTCTGTGTCCGAATCTAAGGCGTATAATAACTGAGCTGCCCTACTGACCTTAAATCGTCAAAACCTTAATTCGCATCATATGTTTACTAACAATTCTGCAGACGCAGATGTTTGTTGCTTCGTACAAAATGTTCACAAAGCAAAATTGAAAAATCAAATGAGTGTGCAGTATCTGATATCAGCCCTACTTCACCATAACTTAGTTGCTAATATGACGGCCTTCCAAACCCGAGGTCTTGGTTTTGTCTTATGTTTGGATGCTGCTTATCTTTAAATGTAACTTTGCATATCAGCTGTCTGATACCCATAGTACAGGCTGTGTGTAAAATTTTTATATTTATCCGATGAAGACACAGAGAAGTTACTATATTATATACTTACTTACTGAAATAAAATTTGTATTAGATAATTGTATTACTTAAAGTATTTGATTTTGAATTTTTACAATTTAGATGTTTTTCACAAATTATTATTTTGCTATGTTAGATTAAGTCCTTCTATTTGCCCATAACACAGGGATCTACCCTAGCTTGGGCACGTAAATTATTTTGCACTAATTTTTATTCTTTGTCTAGATTATAATTTGTACAATTGGTTTTTAAATAAAAATTATTATTATTATTATTATTTTCTTTGTACTTTTTTTTTTCTCGGCTTTCACCGGTAATTTTTAATATTTCCGTTTACGGGCCTTGACCAAGTAAACGGCAATATTGGGTCTGTCAGT